>LOEQ01004457.1:88598-103641 GCA_001685075.1 Bramus lutescens
TAAATAAATAAATACATATTCCTAAATGGTCAGCATATTTTTATCTGCACTTCAGTATTTTAGCATCTAACTCAGAAGCTACCATATTCAACATGTTGTGTTTTCATTCTCCTCATTATGTGGCTTTAGTAAGGTAACTTTCCTTCTTTGCATCAATTTCTTATCTATAATATGGAAAAATTATGCCTGTACTAAAGTATTGCTGAGAATGTTAAGTGTTTTTTTGTTGTTTTTTCTTTTTGAGATGGTGCTTCTTTGTGTAGTCTTGGCTGTCCTAGAACTAGCTGTATAGAGCAGGCTGACCTCAAACTCACAGAGATTTATCTTCCTCTGCCTTTCCAGTGCTGGTATTAAAGGCATACATCACCATTGCTCTATTAGTATTAGGTAATTTAATGTGTGTAAGAGATATAATTTCCAGTTCGAAAAGACCTAAATATATTCATTTATTATTATTGCTAATGTTATGATAGATTTTAAATATGACATATTGTTCTCTTGCTTAAAGACAATACATTTCCCTCAAATAAATTCTCTATATTTACCTATGCATCTCATTAACAATGTATTTTCATATTAGAAATTGCTAGAGTGACAGATTGATTTACATAAGCAAGTTTGGCACAATAATGAGTTATTTTGGCCTCTCACTAGATACAGTAAATCCCTCTTAATTCAGACTTTCTTCTCCTAAAAGAAATCTTGTCTTACATCCCATTCCTGTACAAGTACTTGTTCTTATGGCTAGTTTTGTGAATTGATTGCTCAGTTATGGAAATGTTAAGTGGTGTTTTCCTATCATGATTGCATACGTACCATGCACTAAAGGGATTCTGTTGATTCTGGGCAGATATTTCAAATACTAAGTGAAATTAGTGTTCTTATGTTATGTTTTATCATTTTTCCAAGATAATTATGTTTAATTTGCTTTATAATGAGTTATGGCAATTTGAATTTCCTACAATTTCTTATTGCCATATGTCACAGATCTATAATATGATTAATAAAAATGTAAAGACATATGTTGGGATTCAACCTGAGGACCAGAAGTGTAAAGCAGTCAGCCATTGGCTCTTACCTCAACCTCAGTCTGAAAATAGTGATCCTGCCTCCAGGAATCCTCAGAATGAGACAGAGACTGAGTCCTTTCTCCTTCAATTTTGTATTCATCTCTAGTTCTGAGATTAAGGGCATGTACCACTACCGCTTGGTTTCTATGGCAAGCTAGTGTGGCTACTAGGTTTAAAATTGTGTGTCACCACTGCCTGGTCTATAAGGCTGGCCAGTGTGACTATTTTACTTTTCTGATCTTCAGGCAAGCTTTATTTATTAAAACACAAATGAAATGCCACTACACAGATCCAAATCACATCACCCAACATACATGCTACTTACCATCTCTCATATGCATTCTGTCTCTTCATGAAAGTTCCTAACATCCAAATGGTCTTTGAGAATTTCTTCATGGAAATCCAGATACATAATCTTTACCTTAAAGGCATTGATATTTAAGTATTTTAAAGATTACTGTCAATAATATCATTGGACAGTTGCTATCAATACATTATTTATGGAAGAGAAACTAAAACCAGATATGAAAACTCCCCATTGAATTCACATGCAGAAGAATCATCATCCATTTTAAAGAGCCCTGTTTCTATTACCCTAAATTGCTTCCATAGAACCATTTGCCCATTAGCTTAACACCACATTCCCCACCAGGGGATTCAGGTTGAAACTTGACTACTTAAAGTTGCTGATTCTCTAACAAAATACATGAGCACACAAAATATATTATAAATAAATTATTTTTTGCTGTAGTAACATGGGATTGCAATTTTTATAAAATTTATCATAATAAAAATGACTAATTCAGTGTAATGTGTCTCTACCATTTTCATAAATATTTATAACCATACACCTCTACAAATGCCTCTACACTCCTTCTCAGTTTGACAGATAAATATCTAAGGTATTTTACAAAGGAAACTGTCAGAATGTGACTGGAAATATCCACTTTTTTTAGATGCTTTTTAAAGGGTTTGCGGCAACATCAAGTTGGTTTGACCCTAGAGCAAAAGAAGTCAACAGCCTTACTGAAACCAGTTTACTGTTAGTGAACATTTTGATAAAAACCCAGGGGATTTTTATGAGTTGATATTATATTTATAATATACAATAAAGAATATTAGATCCTTCAGGGGAATAAAAACGTATGTTATCTAAATAGAAACTTTAATAAGGAGATTAACTCTAAAAACTATACTTAGTCAAACTTTCAACCTACCCTCAACCTCTTCTTATTTCTTGCAAGGATTGAGTCCCTGGGTGGTTGGAGGGTTATCAACAAAGGAGCTCAAAAATAGTATCTTTCCTCACTTCACCAGAATCAGTTTCTCAAGACACTACTACACACTTACTGAGCTTCTTCATGGAGTGAGGTAGATGCTGAACATGTTAAAGCTATTATTTCCTTTCAATTCGATAATCCCCTATTACAATATTCAAAATTTTACTTTTATTTTACAGATAAGAAAAATGAATCCCAGAGATACTAAATAAATTGCCTTAAATGTTACTACTGAATGAAAAAGGCCCCACCTTCATCCCCTGACTGCAAGTAAACCAATTTATGACTTTATGCTTTCCAAACACTGGTATTTTGTTCAATGAGTACCTGCTCTTAGACAATCACAATGTGTCATGTTTACCACACATTATCTTACACCTAGGAAAGAAGTGTTATTTTTGTCCTTGAGGAGTCTAAGATTAAATAACAAAGGATGTTTCCCAAGGTCAAAACAACTAGTAAATCTGGAATATAATGTAGATTTATCTTATTCCAAAGATGTAACTGTAATATATGAGGTCATTGCATCTTTCAGCATAGCTACAAGAAGGGCAGAATTCATGTCCTCAGAGAAATATCAAAACTAAACTCTATAATCTGGTGAGAATATCTCTTAAAAAACTGTATTTTCTAAAAGGTACTTATTGATACCCTACTGCAAAGAAATGAAAGATGATAGTTGCAAACCAAAATGATTCGTACATACCCATGCATTTAGATGGAAACGGATCTCTTAGAATGGCTATGCTACTCTAAGATGGGACCGTCTGGATCCAGAGAGGTACCTGATCGATTAAGAGCACTTGTTTTTCTTTCATCTTTCATCACTGGCTTATGTTCCACCCTTAGTAGCCACATAGCATCTCACAATCATCTGTTTCAGGGGATCTGATGCCATGTTCTGGCCTCTGCAAGTATCAGGCAAAAATATGGTGCACATGCTGTGTGTAGGCAAAACATTAATATACACAAATAAAAAAATTCAAAAGAGAAGGTCACGTAGCAAAGGCCTTATTCTAGTCCTAATTGGACTTTGCTGGTTTGTCTAGAAATTTTTATTATCTTTACAAGACTGCAAGGTGGTAGAATCTACCTGTTGAATTTGAAGCCTTTGAATTCAAATTAACAAATGCATTAAGTATTTTTAGAAAGCAGCTAAGATTGCACACATAGTTCACTGTAATGGATCGTTTGGGAATTTCTTCTTGAATAGCAACCCAGTGGATAATTAAAATGCTTTTGGGGATGGCCAAGTAGAAGCTTTGCAGCAGAGAAGTATTCCCCTGAATCGTAAATCAGTTCTAGGGACAGGTTCTAAAACTCTTGGGGAAAGCTCCCCCATCATTTTCCCAGCAATTTCCCTCAGGCAGAAACTTATTTTTACATCTTCCCCACATCTATTAGTGAATAAAATCTTACCTTTGATATTTCATGGCAACTTCTAACTAGGATCTGGAGATCAACAATAACTTTTACAGGGAATAGACAAGTTCTGCTGAGTTAGTCAAAGGCCTGAAATTCAGATCAGAGGTCCTCACATAAATGTCTCTTTACACTGTACATATTTTTACAGCCACTGTCCAGTTACAACAACTCAGATATGAAATCCAACAGTACTGAATGTTCTAATTTTCATAAGGAAACATGAGTTTTACTCAAAGGGCAGCAAATTTATGGTGGTATAACCATACTTCAACTGTTTCTGCACTGAACAGAATACTTTCCCACCTCCCTCAAGTTCCGTTTCCAGAGCTCTGTGACTAACTTTCTTTGTTCCATTTCTATATTTCCTGCCTCTAAAACCCCCAATATTTTTGTTAGAAACATATAATTTGCCAAAATTGCATTTGCCTTACATGGTCTGTAATTATTCATTGGTAGTTAATCTTGTTTCTTCAGCTTCATGGTAAATTCTCAAATGTTCTCTTCAGTTAACTGAGCCTAGCCTGCTTGCTTTCATCTACTTGGAATTCTAGGATTCAAAGTATTCTAGCATTAGAAGTGTCAATGATGTTATATACTTCCTAAGTATTGAAGTTTGAATAAATATTTTGATAATTAACAAGCATTTGGCAGAGACATGTTTTTGAGTGTGCAGATGCAGGATGATATGAAGATATACTGCAAAAAAGAGGCTACTAAAGATGAGAATATCTGACAGGTAGCTTATGGACTTACACTCAATGTATTTTAACAAAATTTCTTATTGCTCCCTGAAATGATTGTGTGGTAAGAGCATGTCTACTTGTTATTTTTATGTGTCTTATAAACAAACAAGACTAGAAGGGAAATTGGAACACGCTGGAGAGAAATTAGAAGATAATATGTAGAAATGATAGTATTCCATTTGTTATCATCAGGTAAGCTTGCTGTGGAAACTCAATAGTCTTTAAGATATTAGCACACTTGGGTGTCTCTTGTACTATAAATGCAGACATAAAGTTTACTCTCTCTCTCTCTCTCTCTTGATTCAGTTTCTGTTTCCCAGCCATGCAGAGGACTGTTGATCTGTGAGTCTACACCTAAATAAATAACCCTTTATTATACTCAATTCTGAGCTAGTATAAGACTACTATATTATTTTTAATTTTTTATGATTTATTTAACTTTATTTTATGTGCATTGGTGTGAAGGTGTCAGATCCCCTGGAACTGAATTTTTAGACAGTTGTGAGCTGCCATGTGAGTGCTGGGAATTGAACCCCYGGTCCTCTGGAAGAGCAGTCAGTGCTCTTAACCGCTGAGTCATCTCTCCAGGCCCCGTATAAGACTACTTTATAACATTCATCTACATAAGCTTGCTGTTGAACTGACTATATGATATTTATTATTCATCCCCTCTTGTGAATGATTGGAAAATCAAGAGAAATTTGGAATGTTTCTGTTATTAAAAATAAATATCATGTTTGGAGTTTGGAGAAGAGAAATATCTTATATTGCAAAGATGGAGTAGAAAGACGTTAGAGGCAGACAGAGATCGTGGAGTTTCCTGTGAGACTGTGTGCCCCTGGAATGTCAGAAGACTCACCCATAAGTCTCAGAAACATGACTGCACACACATGAGTTGCACAAGGACATCAATACATATACCAAATTTGATTGCAGAATGCCCATGAGACCTCAGCACTATGCAAAGAACTACAGGCAACTACGGGATGCTGAGAGCAGAAGAAGCAGTCTTTCCCAGGAAAGAGCACACCAATTGGTAATCCAATACAAAATGACCAGCCAGCCTTAAAATTACACATATAAGTAACATTATACACACTGAGAATTTTATACTTAGAAATATTTAAGTATGTGCACATGTAAATACATGCATGTAATAACAGTTAGCAAAAGAAAAGGCCATGACTTTGAAAGATAACAAGGAGGTAAAATTCAGAATTTGGAGGGAGAAACATGAAGGGATAAATGTTGTAGTTATAATCTCAAAAATTACTTGTAATGAACAAGTAAGTCTGGGTCAGAGCTAGAGTACAAGTGTTTCACTGAGTAAATACTCATAGAAGAAACATATAGAATAAAGTGGGGTAGAAAATGGCTAGGAAAGTTGTCTTCCTATCTGGAGTCTAACATTGACTTGATCCTTGAAGAAGGGATCGGGCTTCTTACAGAATTCATTGACTCTATGCTGTGTCCAAGTAGATCAGTTGTACCATTCTAGGAACTTTAAGAAAAAATAGATACCTTTGTTGAGGATGACTTTTTGAGGGAAAGAAACAGCTATAAGTTATTGGCCATTAGTCCTCAAAGAGCTGTAGATTAATTTGGTAACTAGTATGCTTAAGTTCCAGATAGACTGATGATTGATATCTGTAGTTTATTGTAAATAAAGAAGATGTGAAGAAAAAACATAATACTTGGAAAAAGATGTAAAGTGTATAGTAAAATCAGGAAAAAATGGGTTAAAATATCCAAAAAAATAAGGAAAAATAAAACCACTAGGCAAAGAAGCATGGCTCTTCCTGATATAAAAGGTTGAAGAACTATCAGTATAACAAATCACAAGGCTTGAAAACATATCCAAGCACACATGAGAAATTGGTCTATGGTGAAGACATATTACATGACTTGGAGAAAAATACATATCTAAAATTTTGATGGAGAGGTTAGTAAATTATTTGAGATGAGAAATTTAAACAATACTTCACATCTTACAAAAAAGGTACACCCAATGTTAAAAAAGAATATAAGTAAATCATTTCTCTACATTTGGTCAGGAAGATAGCTTTAAACATAAAATTTTAGGATTAAATCATAAAAAGATACACATGTATATGTATATATAAATTTCTATATGTCAAAATAGCATGTGATAATATGAAAGATAATATACCAAAAGTGTAGTTTTCACATACCAAAAACATTCTGCATTTAGCTCCCAGAAGCTTCATTCATTTCTTTTCACCTCCCATAGCTCAGGTATTTAACTGGGTTATCCTAATTTATACAACTAAGATAAGTCAAACAAACTTTAAGTTGTTTAAATCTACAGGGTTTTATTTCTTTCTTTTGACACGTGTTCTTCCTAAGCCTATATTTCTACCAGGTTGTAACCTCCATGATAACAGAAATATAGTTGTTTAGTTCATTGATATATCTCTAATAACTAGGATATTTTCTGACACAAAGTAGACACTCAATAAATATTTGTCAAATGAATGATGAGATATATCCTAAATGTTTCTAACATCAAATCAGAAAAGTCCAATACCTTAGTAGAGAAATCATCAAACTACTAAATTTTATTTATACAAATGGCCAATAATCACATCAACTTAAAAATCCATTTCAAAGTAAAATGGATATAGGTTATAAATGTTGAATAAAAACCCAAAATGTGTAAATATTTTATTTTTAATATCATAAAGAAAAATATTATAAATTTCTGGAGGCATTCAAAACCTGCTTGGCTTCATGGTTGTGAAAGACTTAAAAAATCAGTACATACACACACACAAACACACACACACACATACACACACCAGTTTGGCAAACAGAGGGTGAAACAGATGTGAGGGACAGCTGAGGAACAAAATAATAGGGTACTGTCTTACAACTTCTCCTACCCCATGTGCCAACACCACAAAATACCAAGCCTGCTTCAGAAAAGGACAAAGATTTCATCCATCCCTCCTCTATGCTGCTCTCAGCCAAGTCAGAGAAAGTATAAAAGAGGGAACTGAGATTTATGCCACCCAGCGCAGTGTCAGTGTGTGAGAAACAAAAGTTATTAAAGTCAAATGTACCAATACTGTTAATTAGATAGTACGATTGAAACTTAGTGAATATGAACATATTGAGGCATTAGTAATCTAGCCTGGAAATAATTGTAAGTTGCCAACAAGTACCCTATGCTCCTCAGTCAAAAGGTTTAACTTCTAAACTAAGTATCTCAACTTTATGACATCCTAGTCCAATTGAATATTGAAAATATTTCATATGAAGAATAAGTTATTTTATAAAACAAGCAACAAAATAATTCCAAATTCGGAAAGCCCAATTCAGTAATATATGAAACATTAAAGGAAGTTCTCCATCAATTGCTAATCCCACCATAATGACTCTCAGTAGAAGAGAATTAGATGAAACTCCATATAAAAAATCCAGTGTATGCTCATATACACCAAAAAAAGAAAATTAACAAGTCCCAAGATGACACAAAAGAGCTAAATAAAATAATACAATTGTAAGACTTGAAAGATGAGTTCAATAATAGACTGAAGAATTTAAAATGTAAATTGTTTTAAGTCAAAGAGAAGGGTATGTGGAAAATATACCAATAAAATGTGTAGAGAAGATGATAGAATATTTGAGCTGAAAAAAAAACATAGGAATCAAAACAATCCAATGAAGAAAACAACAATATTAATGCAAAAGCTGGGCCAACAAGATGGCTCAGAGGATTAAGGTGCTTGCTGCAGAGCCTTAACTACCCGAGTTCAATCCCCAGAACCCACATGATGAGAAGAGAGAATCATCTCCTTGCAAGTTGTCCTCTGACCTCCACAAATATTCCCAGAAAAGGCTCCTCAAACCTTCATATCATTAATTTATTTAAGAGAAGACATAAAGGGAGATTTAAAAGATATATGAGAAACTGTGAAAATATCACATCTAATAATTATGGGTATAAAGCAAAAAGAGGAATTTCACTCCAAATCATGGAAAATATTTTAACTCAAACAAGAAAATTATCCAAAAAATAAGAAAAGATATATAATCTAAATAAAACAGGTGTTTAGAACAGCAAGCTGTAAGAACAAAAAAGAAAAGAGTAAAGATCTTATAACATATCATAATTAAATACCAAATAAAAAAAAAAGGAAGAATATTTTATGTGGTAAGAGAGAAATACCAAGCTATATATAAAGACATCCTCATGAGTTTCTAAATAGAAATCCAGAGAATAATACAGTTCAGGTTCTGAAAGAAAACTATCAATTCAAACTATTATAACTAGCAATGCTGTCATCATTAAAAGATTAAAACAAAATTTCTGTGATAAAAATAACCTAAAATATTTTATGACCATGAAACTAGCTATTTAAGTAACTTGAAGGAAAGTTTTAACTTGAAGAGAAAGAGTTAAAAAAATATCCATAAGGCCACAGGAAAGAAACCACACTGGGATAATAGTTTTATAACAGAAGAATGAGAAAACAACAAGCTCTACAAAATCAACAAAATAACAATAATTGATAATTATCTTCCCACAATATCTCTGAACATTAATTTTCTTAAATAATCAATCAGAAGACAAAACCTACCAGACTGGATCAAAAAGCAGGACCATCTATTTGTTGCCTCAAAGAAAATGTAACTAAACCTAAAGGACAGATGCTTCTTTAGGATGAAAACATTGAAAAGATATTCTAAGGAAAGGGATGCAGGAAACAAGCAATAGTTGTGATTTTATGATCTAACAAAATGGACTCCAAACAAAACTTCAGAAGAGATAAAGGATATCAATTCATACCAATTAAGTGAATAACTCATCAAGAAGACATCTTAATTTTAAACCCATGCACACTAAACATGGGTGAATCTAGTTTCATAAAACAAATACTACTTGGTGTAAAGTCATAAATTAACCACAGCACAATAGCAGTGATTGGCCTCAATACTCAAATGAATTGACAGGTCAACACACACACACACATACACACACATGCACATGCACATATGCAATAAATGCATGGAAATATATAAATTAAATGATATTGTATAACAAGTACACTTCTTAGACATCCTATTAAAATACTATAAAATTTATATTCCTCTCAGCAGCCCATGGATCTTTCTCTAGGTAGATCACCTAATAGGACCCAAAGACATTCTGACAAATAGAGTAAAATACTGAAGTATTTGTTTGTATACTGTATTCTATATGATCACAACAGTGAAATAAAGCTAAAACTCGGGAGCATAAGATAACATAGGATACACAGAAACTTATGAAGATTATATACTGTTAAGTGATGAAAGGGTTGTTGAGGAAATANGAAATAAAAAAGTGAAACTTTAAAAAATACAAGAATTGAGAGAAAACACAGCATACCAAAACCTACAAGGGAAAATGTAAGCAGTCATAAGAAAGACGTGTTTCTCTCTAAGTACCTACATCAAGATGTGAGAGGCCATCCATCTAATAGCTCTCTTTTTCTGCTTTAGTGCCATATATTCTTTGCTTTTATCTTCAGTGTCACTTTACATCTGAAATAACATCTGGCTCTAGCCAAAGTATGCACACTAAGGACCAGAATTATGAATATGAAATTAAATCAATCTGTACCAACCATTATACACATCCTTGCTAAAACTAGGTCATGCTGTTTCTTAATTTTTTCAAAGTCAGTCAGCATATTTGGTTTTAAGTATGAATTTCCTGATTATTGCTGAAATTAAACATCTCTCCATAATTCTAGTAGTTATTTGTATATTCTGTGCCTGGGTCAACTCTTTTCCTAATCTGAACCTTGTTCATGTTTCTGCATTCACAAAAGATATTGCAAAGCTTTATTAGCTCAACATGTACCAAATGTTTAATATACTATCAATCAATAGGAAGCTCTTTTGTCAGCTATTCTAATTTAATGTTTATTTCCACATGGAGGTGTTGGAGAATGTGAGTTACACCACATGGAAACTAGTATTCAGATGTCAATCCACCAGAGGAGTGATTATTCTCATGAAGGTTAATTCTGTCCAGGCAAGTTCTGCAGGACCATCAACTCTGGAAACTATTGTTCATATTTACTAAAGCTGATTGGTGTCTCCCCAATATCTGTATTGTGGTGTGCAATCTTATGTGATGCGTATGTAACCTTATGATTACATCTCAATCTTATTGACAAACCCCCATCCCACATAACGTATACATGACAAAAAGATGACAAAAGAGCTTTCTGTATTATGTATATGTGTGTGTATGTGTGTGTGTGTGTGGATGATGAGGAAGATGACTTTTCTTTCATTTTTATGATTTCGATATATAGAAGATATACTAGGACATGCTTCAAATATAATCAATTTGTCCTATGAGGAATGTTGACACTTAAAAGCCTTCTTTGGTCCCTTTGCTCACACTAACTGCACACAATATGCTCACTTTTACCTCAGAGCACGTTGAAGTTAGACTAAAGGCTTTTTGTAAATAGAACATAAGTTTCAAGCTTTACAGCTATGCACAAGATCAGAGTTTCACATGCCTAACCAAGGTTGTTACACAAAGCACCCTAAGAAAAGCATGTCAATTCTTCACTTGTAAAGTCTATAACAATAGACCTGTATCTCAATGTTTGTCACTGAGAAATTTGCCCTTACCCATCAGGTTGCAGTCTTATTCTTGAAACCTTGAAAGCCTTGTGTTGCTCAGCTCCTTACTGCTTACCCTAGGAATGTGCTTTTGATGAATGAGAGGTAACTCTTGAAATTTTCTGTTGTCACTCTAAACCTCCTGTAAGAGAAAGTGTTTAGGCTGGAGGATAAGAAGCCAGGAGAAAATAGAAGCAAGGAAGGAGAATTAGAATAGAAGCAGAAGAATAAAGAGACTTGTTTGGAGCAGCACAGTGTGAGAGTTCATTTGCCCTCAGATATCTAAACGTCTTTCTCTTGCAGTAGCATTCAATAAGAACTCTGAAGAGGAACTTGAGGCTGGACCCCAAAGAACTTCAATATGGAAGGAAAAGAAACAATGTCTCAAAAATGGCAGCCAGGGAAAAGATTTCAGTGGAACAAAACAATATTCTCAGTAAAAAAGATGTCCTTGGAAATGGAGAGATGGATTCAGAGTTGAGAGATGCAGGCAGCTCACCCAGAAGATTCAAATTCAGTTTCCATCAGCTCAAGGAGGCTCAAGGCCAACTCCAACTCCAATTACAGGTGATTTGCTAGCCTCTTCTGGCCTGTTATGGATATTGCACATGTCTAGTGGGCAGATATACATGCAGACAAAACACCCAAACACATAATTTAAAAGTAAAGCAAAAGAAAATTCAAAGAAGGAGTTCTTGAGCTACTTTTGATTATATGATGTGCCATAAGTGTATCCCCAGATAAACATGAAATATGTTTGATTAATTCATCTTCCTCTGTCCATTACATTTTGTCATCATCGTTTTATATCAATATTGAATGTGTCATGGAGTTGCAGCAAGAGAATAGGGTTGATTTTGTAGAGTCAGAGAAAGCAAAGAAAGAGATCAAACTATTCTGACACTTGACTTATACTAGGAAATTTTTTACTTATCGTCTTACTCAATTTTTATAATGTATTTAAGTTTGGAATTGCTATATTTATTTTAGACCTAAGAGAGTGAACTATTTATCCAAATTCTCACTATTAATTAGAGACAAAGTAAGTTTTAGCTTCAAACCACTCTGAACCCTGCTTACTGCTGTGTATGCTTTGTATTCTGAGTACTCTGGATCTGAAGGAAATATTTTACTTATTACTAATGGAAATTTCCTATGTGACAGCATCTTCTCATCTATCTCTGAAGTTAAAATGAAATGCAAACACAACTATGTATATGACAGAATTATTTTTCCAATTCAATTACTGAGAGCTCATCTGACTTCTGACATGGAAATTAAGGAAAGAATGATTATCTTATGTTTTACAGCCTGGTATTATATTTGCAGGTCATCAAGTCTACTAGAAAAGAGGAATGAGTGGTTTAACTGTCTGTTTCTGTGCTGTTTTAACATTGCTAATCCTAAAGGCATGATACTTGGATGAGAGCTTCCAACAGGGTAGGCATTAGGGTGAGGAAGAATGACAGTGCACTGTCCTACTAAGGCCAGAATTCCTTCCTATAGCTGAAGTGTCTAGGTTCATTCTGAAGTCATCAACATATCGACAAAAAAAGAAAAGAAGTGAGTTATAAAGATAGTTTGAAAGCTCTTTTATTATATCTCCAGAATAAAGACACTGTTATATTAAAGGAGAAGCTTGTACTATTTACTTTACATATAAAAAATGAAACAAAAAAGTCAAATAACCCAATGCACAGAGTCCTGAAATGTAATATCTGACACAATAAGCACAAAAATATGCACAGCAGCAAAGATAATATGGAAAGTATAACAGAATTTAGAGTAAAAATCATGAGATCTCTTAAACTTTCTCTAAGTGATGGTATCAGAGAGCATCAGGAGACCATGACAGAAAAAAGAAAGATACTTTGTTTTTTGGATATAAAATTCATGACAACTTTTCATCTTGCCTGAAACAACTTGCAAGCATCCACTCTGTTCATAGATAGAACATGAATATATTGTTGCTGTCTATTATGTAATTAATGATATGCATACAAAATTGACAATGAGGAGAAGTCATCTCAATCAGTTCTATACAGTTTAGGACATCTGTAGTCTATTAGTGACCCTTCTGAAGGCAACCTTGACATCTTTATTTCTCAAACTGTATATCAGTGGGTTAAGCATGGGGATGGCCACAGTGTAGAAGACTGATACAACTTTGTCTTCCTCTAGAGATTTTCCTAAGCCACTTCTTATATACATAAAGGTGAGGGTCCCAAAGAAAAGAACCACAGCAGTGAGGTGTGAGATACATGTGGAGAATGTTTTACCTCTGCCGTCTGAAGACTTCATCCTTATGACAGTCTTGATGATGAGCAGGTAGGAAATGAGTATGACCAAGGCATTAACCAAGATGACAAAGTTCCCAAATAAAACAATGATAATCTCAGCATTTGTTGTATCACTGCAGGCCAGCTTCAGTAGAGGTGGAAGGTCACAAAAGAAGAAATTTATCTTATTGTCTTCACAGAATGAGAGGGAGAAGGTACATGTGGTCCTCTGAACGGACCCAGACAATCCGCACACATAGGCTCCCACTACCAAACTCCAGCATTTTCTCGGACTCATGGCCACATTGTAGAGCAGAGGATTGCTAATGGCAACGTAGCGGTCATAGGCCATCACTGCCAAGAGGAAACACTCTGTGCTTGCACAGAAGGTGAAGAAGAAGAACTGAGCAGCACAGTGACGATAGGTAATTACGGTTTTGCCTGTGGCCAGTGTGGCCAGAATTTGAGGGGTGATAACGGAGGTGTAGCAGGCATCCATTACAGAGAGATGGCACAGGAAGAAATACATTGGGGTGTGAAGTTGGATGTCCACTAGAATAAGAATGACCATGCCCAAGTTTCCCAGGATGGTTACAAGATAGAAACTCAGAAACACCAGGAAGAGAGGAATTTCCCACTCTGGGTAGTCAGTAAAACCTACAAGAATGAATTCAGTTACTGTGGTAAAATTACGATTGGTCATATTCAATGTGGACTATATACTCATCAGAATATAAGAGTGAAATATAATGAATCCAAGACTGATGACCCGTCTTTTTCTCTATGTGTTAAGTTTGTATTTCGGAGGCTATTTATACAAGTGTTTTCCAGAAATTGTTGAATCTGAATGATTTTCCTTAGACATTTCCAAAGCATATGAGGTAACACTTCAGTTTCTCTTTCTTCTTCAAATTAATTCTGCTTTACATTTGTAGGTTTCTCTGAGGACAAGAGAGATGATCCTCAGGTTTGGGGAGAACCAAAATGACCCTTTGTACCTCCATTCCAACCCCATTACAGGAAGGAGTCTCCATTGTTGTATACCAACATGATTTTATCTGTTGTCCATATGAGCCACCACATCCTCAGGGAGTACAACCTGTTAATTCTCTTCTTGAAGCTGAATACCCTCTCTCCTCTACACACTGACCATAGCTTTTGTCATTATCCTCAAATCAATGCAACCCATATTTTCTTGAAAGAAAAAGAAAGTTGATTAGTCTGTTCTTTGTGTTCAATAGTCCCTTATTTCATACATCCATATATTCTTCTTACTATTGTATCATTTTCCAGGATATTGCCTATTCAGATAATACTAGAACAAATTTTTTCTACTTCAATTCTTGCACATCACATTTAATACACTGTGCTTCAAGAGTTTTCAATTTATATCATCTAAAATTAAATAACCCAAACTCACAATCTTCTTATGCCTTAGTTCTGTGCCTTGGGTCACATAATCTAATCTTATTGTTACTCTATTCCTTTGCGAATGTATTTATTTTCATAATTAATTATTTTATCATTGTTGTGATATTTTATTTTATTTTATTTTAATTTTTTATTAAAAATTTCCACCTCCTCCCCTCCTCCCA
>LOEQ01004458.1:11598-25170 GCA_001685075.1 Bramus lutescens
ACATATGAAAATCTATCAATATAATCCATCATATAAATAAACTGAAGGAAAAAAATATATGATCATTTCATTAGATGCTAAAAAAGCATTTGGCAAAATTCAACACCCCTTTATAATAAAGGTCTTGGAGAGATTAGGGATATAAGGCTCATTACTAAATATAATAAAAGCAATATACAGCAAGCCAACGGTTTTCTTTTTTGAAAAAATAAAATTAAAAAACAAAAGAGAAAATCAGATGATTAACTTAATTTGGACTGACAGTTTGATAGATCATAGAGTATACACACATAGATATCTACATATATGTGTGCCTACATATGTGGTTTATATATCCTTGTCTAAATGACAGAATAATAATATATTACTATGACATAATATATTGGCAGATATGTTGAAAAATAAGTTGATATGATATGAAGAAGCCAAATTAAAAAATAATAATAATTTGGGCCTTTTACTAGGAAATTTGGGCCTAAGTAATACCCTTTAATTGGAAATTTAAAAAAATTGAATAAAGATCCTTTTGTCTAAAAACAGTTTCAATCAGTACCATCACTGAAATTTCCATATATATAACTACATACTATAGAGAACTTTATTGTCATCTCATTTTCCACTATTTCCTTGTGATTGCAGATGTCCCTTGTCCCTTTGTCCTTCCCTTCCTACAATTTTTTTTTTTACTCTCTGGCTTCAACATAGCTCCTTTGCTGCAGGACAGATGGAGAAAATTTAATTTTGATATTATTATTTAATTTGAACTTTTCTCCCTCCCCCTTCCTCTTGCTAAACCCACCATGTATGCCTGCCAACTCTCCTTCAAATTCACGACCTCTTTTTTCACTAATTATTGTTGGATTCATATACATATATGTATATATATATATATATTTCTAAATAGAACCTGTTCAGTCCATATAATGCTACCAGTGTGTGTTATTTTAGCATTGATCATGAGAATACTTTGCTTTTAATAAATTTCCTAAGAAAAAATGGCAGTTTTCATGCTTCTGAAATATGATATGACTATTGCCTCGGGTCTCTCATAAAACATAAAGTTATTTTTTGCACATGTACTTATAACCTTTTTATGTAACAATTTTTTTCTTTTCTCTGCCTTCTGCCACAAATTGACTCTCAAGATTATGTCTGATATGGTTATAGATGCATAATGTATAAAATCTGTGCAAATGGTATATATACATATGTGTGAATTTATATGTGTACAAAAGTTTCCCTTGGTTATATATTGTATATAATATCATACATATATCAAGAGCCAATATCCAACCATAGCAGAAAGAAAGCTTCTGAGCATATGGTCATGCTCAGTGGAAAGTTAAGTCCTAAAGACAGATTACTTCTGTCATGATTTGTGGCTGAAGTAACTCTCTCCAAACAGCATGTTAAATTTTTCAATGTACATTAAGATACATACTAACATATTAACTGCATATCTACTAGAATATAATAACTTTTGGGGGTACTCCCGTTTTATCTATTTTTTGAGACACAGATATATTCCCTAACAAAATGATTTTTAAATAATGTGAAAGTACAAGCAAATTTCTTCAATATGTATTTTACTAGTGTCTTTATATAGATAAAGATGGAGTTTTCATAGTTTGCAATGTAAGTTTGACCTCCCAATTGAAGCAGTTGATAGGCCACTAGCCACCAATTAGAATTCTATATATTAACATTAGCCCTGCTGTATTCATTTTTGTATAAATAGCTCAAAAATATTATCGTTTGTAGCTGGATAAATATTCTGTCTGAATAATCCATATAATATACATAGTTCTATGTCAGTGAAAAAAATGATTGTGGAAACATGTGTCCTAGAGCATCCTTGGCTACAAAGGGTCAGAAGGAAGCACACTCTGATTTCCATCTGCAGAAGTATCAGGCTGAAGAGGAATCAGCTCTTTCTTGTCATCTTCTCTGAAATAGCATCCATGCTACCCTCGCTACCTGATCACACCGGGACATGTGGTGACACATGTGTCCATCTCCACAGAATGCCACTAACAGGTTATCTTAGATTTACTCATAGTTAATTCCCTGCCTACTCTATGAGAATAAAAGCTCTACATGTGTTGAACTCTGCATTCCATTTACTCTTTCGGTGCATAGTTCCCAGAACAATACTTACTCGGAAATTTGATGAAATTTATTAACAGAATAAATTCCATTCTGTGTCACCAAAACAGGAAGATTCTTCACTAGTGAGAAAATCCAGGCATCCATTTTCTCAGCTTTTCACTTATTCTTGTCAAGATTCTGGCAAAAATAATGGAATAACCAACTCTGATCTTCTGGGAGAATTTCCAAATGTCTTGTTTCATCATTTTTCTCCTATTCTCTTCTGCCAGGAAAGGACAGTGGCTGGATCATGGCTCCTATTCTTCCTGGACAGACCTGGGAGAGGTGCCAGGCTCCCGGGTGCATATGGCCATTCAATACTCTTTCCTTGTCTTGAATTGTTTCCTTTTGATACTTTTGGTATAGGTATATTTATGTCATCAGTTTTCTGGAACCTGGTAAGGACTGATATTCAGGTTATTACAAGTGAAGGTAAATTAGTTATTGTCTTTTATATTGCATAAGCCAAACTAGATGTGTGTACAAAAGGGCTTTTAAAACTCTGTGCAAATGCTGGAGTTCTCTCTGGGAAATGAGCAAAGCCTGAAGAAAAATATTTACATACTCTGTACAGCAATAAGCATAAAATTTGACCACAAGAATGCCAGAGAAGCATGATTTGCTTATAAACTCGAGTGAGAAAATTCCCGTCAAAACCATTAAGAAACCTAAAAGAAAAAATTAATGATTGAATGATTAAAATTTCTACAACACTCAATATATAATGAATACCTAAGTTTAAATTGGAAGACGAATGAAGTGATATGTTTTAAAGGAAACGTGTGCAATGGTCAGTGAACAATAAAAATATGCTTTAATCTCACTAAAAATTGAATTGATTACTATAATAACAATGACATTTCAATCATTTCAGTCTTCAAAATCTAGAAAATAATAATATATCTCAATGTCAATTTTTATATTTAAATAACAGATACAATCATCAGTGATCTTCTGGAAATAACAAAAATTACATTATTTTACGGGGTAATATAAAAACATATCCAAATTAAAAACACACATTCTTTAAATTTAATCTAAATAGAAACCACATATGTGAACACATTTATAAGTATATTACAATACTTAAGATCAAAATGTTTGGACTTTAGAAATCATTAATTGGGAATACAAGCAAATACACAAAGACATATTTTAGTGAGATTCCAAATATAAATATAAAATTATATTCTTCACATGCAAATTATGAATGCAGGGTGAAAGCAATCCTATACAATATTTTTAGAATGTCTGTCTGTGTTTTTGTGAAATGAAGAGCATCTCAACTAATGTCAGCATGTTTCTTCTGTCTATGTATTTTCTCATTTTAACAGTCACCATGCATGCTGATATTTAGGTGAGATGAAATGAAAACGGAATAAGAAACACACACACACATACACACACACACACACACACACCATGTTTCTTTTATTTAAAAGTTCAGCATTTCCTGAGATGGTTGAATTACAATCTTTGCTTCTGACCAGATTTCATTTTGCTACTTTATTATCTGTGCTTAGGGTAGCTTTCCAGGGTATTCAGACAGAATCCAGTAGAGTTTTGCTAAGGACAGCAAACATGGAGGCAGCTCCCTGCCTGGGGAAAAAGAATACTAATTGAACAGAGCTAAGAAACGTCAGTCAGGAAGAACTAATGAACCTGGCAGTGGTTTTGACTGTCTACTTGTGACTCAGCTACAATCTGAAGAATCTCAAGGTCATTTAAACTTTAAGACTTAAATCCAAGTAATTGCTAAGACATGAGACATACTACTTATATTATTCCATAGATACAAAAATTGGGCTATAACTTTTGATTGTGGCTATGTCTTACTGCTTTATATAATACTGTATTTCAAATCTTCTTTTGACACCATGAGATAGTTAGGATTTTCTTGCAAAAATTATAGTCGAAAACTTGCTTGTTCTTCTATTTCTCTACTTGAAAGTTGAGATAAACAGTCCTTTGAGGTGAGGAAACACTTGGCTTACTGCTGTGTTTCCAGCTCTCATGGCACTTTGGCAGAGAAGGCTGACAGGAGCCCTTCAGTCAGGCATGCAAGTCCAATATGAAACGATCCCACGGAAATTCAGCTACTTATACAAGATGAGAAAAAGCCAGCATCCATAGTCATTTCTTTAAGCCTGTGCATGCAAACTGGGGACAGCGCAACACCTCAAAATTAATATACCTAAAATCGAATATAAATATTAGTGAGTTCTAATTAGTGTGACCTTGGAAAGAGGCTTCTCAATTGTTTTTCTGCTTATGAATTTTTAAACTATACATACAAACCAAATTATGTTGACTTGACTGCACAAGAAAAGCAGGTCAGCCTTTGGAGGTAATATTTTCTAGTTTTAGAATCAAGGTAGATTTTTATATTCACCTTATCTGGAAAGCACTTACCCTGCTTGACTTGGTTTTGAGATGTGCAAGCACAGTCTGTTGTTTTCTTTGGCAGCTCAGAAAGAAAAGAGAAAAGAAAAAGAAATACTTACATTGCTATGAAAAATAAGCATACGATCTCAACAGTGAAGAAAACAAATATGATTTAAAACACACACACAAATATATATATGCATATACATATATATGTGCATATACATACATACATGCATATGTATGTATGTATATATACATACGCATATATATAGAGAGAGGGGGGGTCAATGGTTAAGAACACTGTGACTCTAGAAGATGGCCTGGGTTCTATTTCCAGAATCCACATGGCTGCTCACAACCATCTATAACTTCACTTCCAGAGGATAAAACTCCCTTTTATGACCTCCCATGGGTACTAGTTACATATGTGATGCCAATGCATACATGCAGACAAAAAAGCTCATACACATAAAATAAAATAAACAAGTTTAAAACTTAAAATAAAATACTGAAAAAGTAAATTGTATTTATAAACTGAACATTGTTAGAAAGTGAAATTTGGCTCCCCGTGTATATAGGAGGAGTCATCAATAGAGAAAGAAGTGATCTTAAGGAATGCAGACAAGCTTGGTACAAATGTGGAGCACAATTTGGGTGCAAAAACCATTTGTAACATTGACAAGACACCGAGCCTTACTTCCTTTATGCACCCTACTTCATTCTCATCATAAGCACAAGAAAAAAAAAATCACAATGCCACTCGAACACAAATACTAACAACCTCTTATCTACTCAAACTGTTAAGGCCTGTCTTTCTCACTCAACAACCCCATAGTCTGCCCCAGACCCATGGCTGTACCTCTGATTCCCTTTATTCTCCTGTCTCTTACTTAAGCTATGGTAATTCCACTGGTCTGTTTTTTAAATTACATGTTTTCCTTTTCTCTACTGACGTGAATCGTAGTTTTCAACTGTTCTACCAATTTTGTATTTTCTGGATGAATGGCGTTTGGTCATTTTGTGTAATCCTTTCCTTATACTTATGTGGTGGCAGATTTCCTATCTTCAAAGATCCTTGATCTCTCTGATTGCAGAGGAATTCATTAGAGAGACTCCCACCCATGCCTTTGCATCAGCCATTACCTTTCCTTGTACCAGTTTTCTCCCAGGCATACACAGGACTTGTTCCCTCTCCCACTCTAATATTTTATTGATGCTCTCCTTTCGAAGTAGGACTTCTTTGGCACAGGATTAAAACTGTTAGCTCTCCTCACTTCACCATCTTCCCCTTCCTGATTTAGACTGTCCTGGTGTTCACTAGAAGATAACATCCTGCTTGTATTTACTCACCTACTTATCTTCTGTGCTCCATTTAAGTACTTCCTATTTTGTCTAGCCCTGGATACTTAGTAACAGTATTTAATAAATATTAGCTAAATACTTAAGTAAACAATTACTGGATTAAAGAGAAGGAATCAATAATTTCAGGAGGGAAAAGAGTTGATTGTGACTTGGATTCTAAAAGTACAGCTAGAATATCATCCTTTTCAGCGGCTACCAGCTTCATGAGTTGATGCAGAGGATAGCTTAAATCAGGGTCCCACTAAAATGGAAGCCAAGTCACAGGATGAGAGATCGCACAGAAAGACAACTAAAAAGGGGTTCAACAAACTTCACAGTTTTTCAGAGCAGAAAAAGGGTGTTCTGTTTCTTAAGGCTTTTAAAACCAATTTATTCCAGAGTAAGAATATATGAATATATTAAGCCTGGGTAAACAGCCTTATTCTCTCAAGCTTTCATTAGTGTCATTCTCTCTAGCCAGTACCCAGTCTACTGATGAAAGACCACAGCTCTCACCTCAAACAGAATGAGATAGTCTATTCTAGGGCCAAGAGTGACTATGGTTCAAAAACACAGATTCAGATTATGCCAAACACCATTTTCCAACTTGGTAACAGTCATGTATTTTTTGCAAATGCAGAAAAAATAAAGTCATATATCAAGATACTTTTATATGTACATTGGAGGAAACATCAGGAAGGCAGCTTATAGCTTCTGCTTTTTGTCTCAGATGCTTATCTGGGGACCTTTGTAGAATTTAGTTGTGGTGATCTGACCAGGTGATACTCCGCAAAGGTTTCATGTGACAGAAGAATTTCAGGTCAGACACATAGTTGAAAAAGTGACTACTAAGGATTCAAAGGATCCCAATATAACTTGGATACAAATCTATAATATTCCAAGTCTTCAAAATCACAGGGTTCTAATCAGTTTATCAGTATTTAGTGATCTTCCTAGGTGTGAGTTTTTCTGAGAACTTCAGTTCATATCATCTAAATGCCCAACTACTTTTTATCAATCTTACCACATTCCACGAGTCCAAATGTGAAGCATTTAACTAATTATTCCTTATGGATAAAAAAAAAGAGAATCAGACATTGGGGTAAGAACCTGAACGATCAGAGAAGCTGGGCCTCCTGTCTCTTCCATTCATTCCACTGTTCTCCAAACTTCTATAGTTAATTTTGATCAGCTGGTGGATAGCACCACACTCTGACTTAAAGCAAGCCTTATTGTCAGAATGAAATCAAAATATTATACATTTTCCCCTTTTGTTTAAATAAAAGACAAGGTTTTAACTAACAAAGTAAAACTATATATAATAAATACAATAACTATATACAAATATATACAGGTAAGGATTATGTTAACAATGTCCAGAGAATTTGCATTTGGCAAATTTAGAAAAGATATTCCATTATCTATTCTATCTTGGTGAGTCATAAGGTTTTTTTGACCTAATTTGCTTTCTATCCTAACTTGCATTACCAACCCAAAACTATTTTTTATGCCTCTAAACCTTAAATAATTTATACCTTTTTGGTGAGTTTCTTTTCTGAATTTGATAACAAGAAAAACTATAACCATAACTATCTAGTCTTTAACTCCATTGCAGAACTGAGAAGGATATAATATTACCTGAGTAAACAGGAAGTACAGAGTCAACAACTTTCAAAACTGAGAAATGGCAGAAACATCTGGCTGCCTGGACAGTCAGCTACTAAGGTTGTTTTATAATGTTGGGGCATCCATTTTCCTCCTATAGACCTTTCTGTGAAACAGGATATTCTGAAGGAATGTCTGACCTTGTCTTGGCAAGGTTCTACAGTTATTTTCTTTTGTGTTCTCCTTGTCCAATTTAAACATCAGTTGTTAGCAGTCAAGGCACAGGAAGTTTCTTGCCCAATGGTTAACCTTTGCCATGAATAAAATAGACCCCATATGGAGTTTATTTGATGACCATCATCTTCTCTAAAGCAAAATGGTGATGCCAGGAACAGACATGTCTCATTGTGAGAAAACCTTATGCTATTAAAACGTCTTAAGTACCATATTCTGTAGTTCTCTAAAGTGCTTAAAGACCACCTGTCTAGCTAAAATATAACACAGTTTGAACTTGAAAACATACCTACATGGCTACAAGCTTGATTATAATAGGTGACTAAATACTAACTTGCATTTTTAATTATCCTAAATAGTTTATAATAATAACTTTCAAGAACTAGAAATTTACATTACATTGTTAAATGAGCTTATAAGTACAATACTTTAAACAAGTGTAGAAACATATGTGCAGTATGTTTTAACAAAATAATCTTTAATTTGTATCAATATACAAAAATATCTTAAATCAGAGTAGAAATATATGTATAGCATAAAATCCTCAAATTTGTATCAATATATAAAATTCCATACCAATGAAAATATTTGAGATTAGTAGATTTTTGTGGTTTAAAAGTAGATTCAATGCTCTACCCTTTCATCTTATCATTTCTATATTCTCCTTTTTCTTTTCAAAATGAGATCTTTGAATATAATCTCTTTGTTCAGCACATTTTTTGAGCATTACCAATAATAACTTACAATCAACACCCAAAGCAATGACAAATACCCATAGCTCACCAAGGGACCAAAACCATCCACCCCACCCCTTTGGAATATGCGTGTCCTGTTCTCTAGATTTGTTTCCTGCTGTCTTGGAGGTGATGCAATCCGTAGGAGACCTTGACAAAACTGAAATATTGGTCAAGTCCTGGGAGAGCTAGCTGTACAATTTGTTGCCAGTAATGTAATGGAACAGCATAGGCTTATCTGAAGTACTAGCTGGTATAGTGCATGAGACTGGAACATGTCAGCTAGCCACCTTGAAATTGTTCTGAACAGTTTGTACTCCAAAGCTGGCCTTTGGGTAAGTTTGAAAGCTTAGTGGCTTTACAAGACTCCAGTTGGAATCATTGTGGGGCCCTATTTTCCTTCTGGAGACTTGTCTATAGCTGAGTTATGTAATTAAGCTCCAACAGAGGATTTGAACCTCTGTTTTTGCATCCTTGTGCCTAGCTAGGCTACTACAGCCACAGTGACCTTTATATTTAAAGCAGAACCCTAAACCTTCACTGCATCTGTTGTACTTTACAAACATGAAACCTGGCTACATCTCTGCCCTCATAGCATAGCATGTGCCTCCTCCCAACACCCTAGACACTCTTTTCTTCCCCTTCGACAAAATGAGCAACCTGAGATTCAGGCTGTTGGAGCTCACACTCCCCCTTGGAAACATAATGCACATAGGCAGATGCACAAGTGGGTTACATCCTCACTACTTTCACTAAGTCATTCATGTTTTGGTTTTGTCTTAACAAACTTAAGAGTGTTGTCCTGAAAACCCAACACATACAAAAATAGTTGCCCTTATTCTTTATGTCCAGTAGGACTCCTTATTTACTAACATTGCTATTATATATTAATATGTATCTATTTCTGTACTATTATTGCTCTATTACCTGCAACCGTAATAAGACCAAGTAAAAGTAGATATTCAGAATTTGTTTTAAAGGCACAGTGGTTGAATACAACATATGAAAGGGTTGAAAGTGAGTTCACGTTAGACACTTTCTAGAAGTAAGGAATCTGGAAGTATGGATTTACAGCCTTTCAGAACCCAAATAGCTCTTATTTGGAGTTCTTTTATTATTTTCATTTTAATGCTCACAGTCATCCTCTGCCCTAGGAGAAAACATCCAGAACCACCATGAGGTGTCAGTGTTCTCATCACAGCAGACAGCTGAGACAATCTCTTCCTGGTACCTGCTTAGCCAGCACAAAGCTGCCTTTGACAGCTGTCTAGCAGCTAAGACAAGGGCGAAATAAGAGATCCACAAAATCACCCACTGCAGAATTTCCTTCTCATCTGTATTTAAAACAACTATGTTTATGAACTTTTTTATTCTTTTTTAGAAAACTACGAATTTGTTAAAACTGAAATATTTAGAAGGGGATCAATCTTTAAAATCCCCAAGTGCTCTTATAGGAAGCATTTTCTAATTCTATATAACGTACAAAATATTCATCTATTCACCTAGTACATTGCAATTTCTTATATTCAAGGTAATAAAAAGGGAATAAATCCCCATGTTTTCCATACTAATTTTTATCTACTTAAAAAATCGAATCAGGGAATTTGAATACTATCCATATTCAATGTGTGTTTCTTCCTAAATTGCTGTTTTTCCATATTCTAATTTTTATAATAATAAGTCTATGTGCTCTAGTTCTGGAACATGAATAAAAAGTTTTGTTCAAGTACTTTAGGAAAGTTTCCAGACTATAAAATGTCAAGCTCTCATAAAAAATGTTTTTAAAGAAGAGGCAGGAATATCTAAAAGCTAAAACTTAGGTGAAACTTAAAATACTGACATTTCTCAATCCTCATGTCCTCTCTCCAGTCAATGGGAGACCTTTCTATTAGAATGGAATTTCTAACAGAACCCTCACTAGAAAAGGAGACCAAGTAGATTTTGCCCTGCAACTGTCAGGTAGCCAGCACACATGACAGTTATACAGGCACGCATCAACAAACAGCCCCATGGCAAATCATCTCCATAGTCATTTCACAGGGGATTATATAATTATGGGCCCCAGATCTGAATCATTCCAAGTCTCACTGATAATCTCATGTAAAAAAATACTTTTGGAATTCATCTGTAAAATTACTGTAAAGCATTATTTACATAGTCTATGCAGCTCTTTTTATTATTTATTTGTTTGTTTATTTGTTGATGATAATGTTTGTCTGTTTTTGCTGCTGAGGGTTAGATCCAGGGTCTTGCACATGCTAACTGGTATACCCTGAATTACATTCCCAATGTGTTTTCTTCTTTTGACCTTTCTTACTACATTGTCAAACAGTAATGCATATTATCATTAGATTTTCACAATTTCATTTCTAATATGCAAAAACAACCATAGAATCTATAAATAAAAAATCCACCTACTTGCTTTCTCTGTGCAAGAATGTTTTTGGGCAATCAGGCACAGAGACAATAATAACTTTACTCAGCTACAATCTGTGACCAACTGATAGGTAAGTCTGTTACTTTTAGATAGCTTCCGTAGAATTGCAAACTGTCACTAACTTCCCTTCCCTCCTATAGTTTTGAGGAGACTCCTCTGCCATGTCCAGCTGTAGGCATCACAACAACAATGCTGATAAGTAGACTCAGACTCTGCCTCCAAGATTTGAGGCCATCACTATGTGAATATGCACTAACAAACAAACACACACACACATGTTCTCTCTCTCTCTCTCTCTTTCACACACACACACACACACACACACACACGCCTCAATTCAGGTGCAGTTTTCAGAAATGTTTCAAAGAAATGGAACTGACAATTGCAGTGTTGCTGCCTGCCGCTTAGCAAAGGTCATGCATGCTCCATTGATATGATTCAGACATTACCCTTTATGAATGAAAAGTTTCTATGCAACTTGATTGTGAAAAGTGCCTGTCTACAGGAATCCTCAGATAAAAAAGAACTGTTTGAAGTGGGTGTTTCCTAAATGGAAAAGGCTTGTAAAGATGCATTGTCAATTTTAAAGCTACACAGTTTTGAAAAAGTCATGACCACAAGCACCACAATGAAAGCAGTATTGGTAATTCATTCTGCCTATACCACAAAGCTTGGCCTGGAATAGCACATACTTTTGGCAAAATTTCCATTTCTGATTAATTTTTTATGTGGGAAATATACAGTTGTGACATTTAAAGAAATGAACACTAACACACATTCCTTCAGCTTGAGAAAAGAATAGGAGCAAATTTCATCACACTACAATATGCACACAAAAATAGGGCTGTGCAGTGATCAGTCTGAGGACTTTAAATACATGTTGTTCACAACTTTCTGTGCATCTACAACTCCTTCCGTTGCCATAAATGGGAATTGTTCAAGTGTACTTAGAACAAGTAGGTATTTTGATTATGTACTTGCACAGTCAAGCAATAAATTTACATAAACCTCAAATCCAGTTTATTATTTTAGTGTTGGTTTTTTTTTAAATCATTCAAACATTTTATGACAGACTGAAAGAAAAATGGGGTATAGGGAGACATTAAGATGTTCAAGATGCATTTGAATAAATATTCTCACTTTCCTTAATCACTAAAGCCAATAACTTAATTTCTCTTACCCACTAAATGGGGCTCTATTGTCAACATGGAAAACAACCCCAAAATAAACCCAGTGATGCTCCACTGGTCATCTGCCTTACAGTATAGCAGATAAGGAAGGCCTTGATGTACTTCTTAGCATCCTGTCCTGCTTGGTTGGGCAGTTTTCTGTCTGCATGGGATCAGCTTTTGTTTGCAAAACTAGTCCTGTCTTGGCAAAAGGAATGACCATTATGGAGACAGACTGATGAGAAGAGGAGGAGCCAGCCACACAAAGGCCCAGCAGGTGTTTTCCATGAGTCCATGAGGAGGTGGGAAATGAGGAGTCATGTGGACCCATGATCTGTCTCCAGCTGGGATCTATGTGACACTTGGGGAAATTTTTACCAACACGGCTTTTAATGAGTTTGGTTTTTGTTGTTGTTTCTTTTGCTGTTAATGTTATAATGATTTTTTATTTGTTTGTTTTCGAGACAGGGTTTCTCTTTGTAACAGTCCTACCTACCCTGTAACTAGTTCTTGTAGACTAGGCTGACCTCTAACTCACAGAGATTCAACTGCTTCCTCCTCCCAAGTGCTGGTATTAAAGACATGTGCCACCACTGCCTACCTTGTTATATGGATATTTTGAAGATCAAGTGGATGAAAGAACATTCACTAAACAAAGAATTAAATTTCAGTGAAAAAATATGTATCATAACTAGTTCAGTTATCTATCTACTTAGGAAGTCAGAGTCTTTTACCTGCGAACAGCTTAATTCGAAATGAGAACCTGAGGTTGTCACAATGAACATAAAATTTTAAAAATTAAATTCTCTCTCGGGTTCTCTGAGCACTTTTAGTGAGATATTTTCAGTTTCACGTGGTGTTTGAGTTTGGTTTGGTTTTAAGCATCTTCATAGTGAAAACAGATATAAGGGCTGACTGCTAAGAAAGGTGCTAGAGAGATCTGGAGGAGAGGACAAAGGTGTCTAATTCTTCAGAAACAAATAACATTATCCAGGCCAATTCATCTGAACAGTGGAAAAATACCACGACTTGAATCCTGAAAAAATTAAAAACACAAATTGCTAATTTCTGACTGAGCAGAGCTCAGCTGCAGCTAAGGACACAAAGCTGCAGTTTTAGGTAAGGAAACGCTGCATATTCATCTCTGTGTCCTCCAGGCCAGATGACTGATGACGGTCCTCTTTGGCTACTGTTTCAGATCAGCATTTCACAGTAGCATTTGACAGCAGATGAGATGGGTGTCTGTTGGTTCTGTACCAGAACTCCCCACAACACTTGGGGCACTCACATGAGAGGTGCCTGCAAAGTAGCGCCGTACCTGACGGCAGAGCTAAATTCCGTGAGTGCTTGTGAACGTTCCCCAATGTTTCAGATTCATTATTTTAGTAACATCTAAATACGATCAATGAACTGTTAGATTTAGATTTTTCTACCTCCCTTGATATAGGAGGGTCATCTGTCTATGTGTTACTTTCATTGGTTAATAAAGAAACTGTCTTGGCCTTTTGATAGGCCA
>LOEQ01004458.1:25190-69338 GCA_001685075.1 Bramus lutescens
AATTTGTGTGTTGTTATTTCGGGGTATAAGCTAGCCATGCGGGAGCTGGGTGGAATGAAAAGCAGACCCACTCCCTTTTCACTACACTCCCTCACTACAGGCTGGGAATATGAGTGAGTCTGTGGAAATATTTGCAAGTTTTATGCTTTGACCCTGAAGCTGGCTACTTTGCACTCCAAGAAAAGTGATGAAAAACACAAACACTCAACTCTCTCATTCACTTATTGGCTACCCCAGTGTCCTCTGTAATTGAGGAGTGGAAGAAAAATTATTACTGGAAAGGCCCTTGCCAACAAACCACTAGTTTTCTTAACTTCATATACCTTGGTTATATTAAAATTAGCTATGGTTCCTAGTGTCCCAAGACCAAACTGGGGGGAAAGATATCTTTAGGGAAATCTGAACCATAAAAAGGCTACCATATTGAAACTGTACTTAAAAACTTAAAGGTAATGAAAACTTTAAGGGTTTTTTCCCCACATATAAATATGTTACAGTTTTTTATTTTACCTCATCCTATGCCAACTTCATGCATCATGCCTAGAGGGATTATAAACCCTGGGGAGTTAGATGCCTCGGAAAACCTCCTGATTCTGCCACTAACTAGTTGAGTTATCCTAAGGATACAAACTATTAACCAAAGACACAGTTTTACCACTTGCAAAATGTAGGTAAGAAGGATTTTTTTTTTGCCTTTTGAAGTTGTTTTGAAAATTTTGTGATATGGTGATTATAAAATTAGACCAAGGAGTGAAACTTTTCTATACAAAGAACATTCAGTGAATGGGGTTATGTTGCCTGTCATTAGGTTAATTATAAACAAAAAATTCAGGCCCATTCAAATTAAATAAGACACAGGGATGGAGCCATAACCCCTGCTGTTAAGAGTGTGGTCTCATCTGTAGTGTATTGATATGCAACCACTTCTCTGACAGTGAGGGGATGGGGTTTGGATATGAATTGTGTTTGATGAAAGGTCATGTCTTAAATATTTCAACACCAATAAGAAGATCTGTCATGCAAAGGTCACTGGATCATTAGGGCTCAAATTAATCAATAAGCCAATTCACCAATAGAGCCATAATTTGATGATATTGGGAGATGATTAACATTTATAGCAATGTGGCTTGGTTGAAGGAGATAGGTCACTGGGAATGTGTTCTTCATGCTGTATCTTATCCCTAACTCCTCTCAGGCCTTTCGTTTGTTTCCAGCCTGGGATGGGGTACTCATCTGTGCTCCACCATGCTCTCTCTACAACAATGGTCTGTGTCATCAAAAGCCCAGGACCAATGAAGACAAGCGACCATGGACTTCGAAACAGTGAGCCACAACCAAAAGTCTCAGCTCCTTTCAACAGCTTCTTTCAAGGATTTGTCACAGCAACAGAAACCCCGACTTCACACAGTATATATAGTTTACATGGTGCAACTCCTACTCAGCCATAACAGTTGGCTAACTCTGTGTTACTTCCTCTCTTTCTGTTTCTTTTGGATGCTCTTTTCCACACAAGGAATCTTAAGATGTTATACCAGCAAGAGCAACACCAGATGCTATTCGGAAACACTGATGTTGTTTTTCTTCCTTAGGCATCCCACAGTGGGAAACTCTCCTGGGTATAGTGTAACTCAGCACCACCATGACAGACGCTGTAAGAAAAAAGGCAGACACAGCCATGTGAGTGAAAAGGGAAACTTCATATTCATTGGGACTGTCAGATGCCAGTGACAAAGAAATGAACAGAACAGACAAGCTCTTCGCTTATATCTTAGTCGATTCTGTGCTGCATTTAGATAACTCGTAACAAGTCTTTCTCTGTCCTGCCAGCCAGACATGGAGACTTCTTATTAATTATGAAAGCTTGGCCTACAGCATAGGCTTCTTAATGAGTTCTTTTAAATTAACCCATTTCAATTCATCTATGTCCTGCCATGTGGCTCGTGACTGTCACCTCTCCTCCTGCATATCCTGCTCCCTCCACATCTAACTGGTAACCTGCCTTTCTTCTTCCCAGAGTTCTCTCCCTGCACGGAAGTCCTGCCTATACCTCCTGCCTAGGACTTATAGCTTTTTTATTACACCAATCACAGCAATACATCTTCACACAATGTGCAAATATCACACAATGTAAATGTGTAATTTATACTGACCAGTCATTTATTCTCCTGGGGTTCTGAAATGGAGATTTACAAGACAGAGGACTAAGCAGGTTTCAAGGCCTTTCCTGAAGAATCATCCCATGATGAAAGGGTAAAGGGAAGACAGAAGAAGGCTTAGCTTGTCTTTCTCGAAGAAACTACACCTGTAACAATGGCATCAGTCTATTTAAAAGACTGAGTCCCCATAGCCAATTGCCTAATAATGTCTCATTTCTTGATACTGGTACAGTGGCAGTTAAATGTCAATATTTAACATGTGCCTGACTAAGCTTAACATCTAGAGAGAGAGAAAAAATAAATAAATATAAACACACATGGAATTGTGATGCTCTTAGAAGAATCATGTTGTTTCAGAGTCTCAGTCTTCCCTGGCCATATTTAGGAGTTATTTTAGTCAAATGCATCATTAGATGGGAAAATATGACATAAATACATTAAAAGTATCAGCATAAGTTCACCAAAGACCTCAATATAAAGAGGGAAATCATAAACCTTTCAGAAAAACTGAAAAAATATTATAATTTTGTGAATATGAAGATCTTAAGAACAGACCCTGAAAAGTCAGAAAAGGAAATATAGGTGTATTTGATTTTAGTGGAGATAAAAGATATGGCCACCAAAACCAATACCTTAGTGAAAAGATGAAAATTGAGAAAACATTTATAGAACAGAGAATACAGAAAATGTTCAGAAAACTTCTGAAAATGGTAAAATTTGTATTTTAAATGTGACCAAACACCATAAAAAGATATTTCACGTGTTGGAATATGCAAAATAAACACAATGCCAGTAATAGAGAATGCAAAATTTGAAATGAAGAAAGTTGGACACTTTTAACCTTTGTTCCACAGTGTTACAAAGTCTTTAAGAACGGGCAGCATTTGATACTGATGAGAGCATAAAAAAATATTTACTTTAAAATGTGCCTTCTCAAAGAAAAAAATGACTTATAAATCTATAAAATCAAGAACATCCATCAGTTGAAGGGCATTAGGCTCTTTACACTTCTTAACTTTATGAAGAATGCAGCCATGAAATTTCTGAGGAAGTATCTGTAAGGGTAAGAGGTTGAGTCCTTTGGGAATAGGCCATGGATTAGCATATTAAGGACATATGGTAGATCTATGTCTTAGGTTTTAACAGCTTTCCACACTGATTTCCATAGCGTTCACCCATCATCAAAGAAACTTTTTTTTTGCAGCAGACAGAGACCGTTACAGAAATCCACAACCTGTCAAAATGCAAAGAACAAATGACTGTGGGATGAGCAACCACAATCGATGCCAGCTAGTACATCTACAACATAACACTACAGCTAAGGTTCAGGAAACATCATGGAAAGGTAGAGGGCAGACTGTGAGAGCTAGAAGATCAGAACATCTGCTATCTGACCATCAACTTCTGTTTTCATCAAAATATCTGATAAGATCACTCATTATGTGAAAAGGAGAGTAGTCTCATATCTCAGAGGGCCAATTAGTCAAAACTCAGATGACTACAAATTTGACCTTATGTCTCACTTCCAGGGAAGGATAATTTAATGTATTTTCACAATTGTAGTGTTCATGTGTTCAAGAATATTCATGACTGAACTCTTTACGCTACATAAGAGTTGTATATGTCAGTTTATGGCAAAAAATCTAAACAGTTCCACAAAAGAACAGTATTATGGTCTGAAAATAATCACAAATGTTTGCACTTAACATTTTTACGGGATATACTTTAAAGGCATACATATCGATTTATTGAAATATATAATATTAATATGTATTAATCCATGCATAGAAGTATATTCACATATACATACACAGCATTTATGTGTGTATATACTTAGATTCACAGGCATTCATTTACTGCTCAAAGACAATAGTCCCTTCTCATTATCTCAAAGGAAAAACAATAAATTCATAGGAACTTCATATGTAATTCAACATGATGGTAATATAATCTATCCAAGACCTATCTCTTTAAAAGTTTGCAGTTCTGTTTTTGTATTCTTTATCCATGCATCCTTTACTATGTAAACTTTTTGAAAAGGAGATTTAGGAAAGATTCATTTATAATTAAATTTATGCTCATTGTCAGCTCATAGTTACCATTATTTCTTCGGATCTCAGTACTAATTATAAATATCGGAAATTATATATTTCTTCATCTCATTATGCACTAGAATGTACATTTTTTGAGGACAAGGGTCAGATATCTCCTATTTTTCTAATAGGTATTAGATTCCTTATTGCTGTTGAATAGATGAGAGAGGTCACTTACAAAAAGTTAAAAGATATTTGTGTTATAGAAAGAAGAAGAATGGGTAAATGTAACACAGAATGACTTTTTTAGTGGATTATGTAATATGCATCCTGACTCCCTTTACTAAGCCCATGAGCTTATCTCTCAGGCATGGTGCATGTTGGTTACACATTCATGGTTAACAGCTTACAATTTTCCCATTATCAGAGAGTAACCTTGACTACAGGAGAACATTCTTCACCAAAAAATGACTTTTCCAACCTGAGGTATTCACAATGGAAGCCCGGCCAGCTTCTACATCAGGACAACTCTGAAGTATGATTTGTGTTCTAGAGCTCTGCAAGAAATCTACCTAAAGCTGGATTTCAAATGACATAGCTGTGCTCTGCAACTCAATACCATCATATACTCACCTACTTTCCTTCTCCTAACAGCTCCTGGATCCCTTGTAGCAAAGCTGTGGGACTCTGGGATATAGATAAAGGGTACCTGGGTAGGTGTGCTTGGGAAAATTAAACTGGTTTTCTTACAAACCTCTTGCCTGGGTCAACATTCCTGGTGGAGGAAATTATATTTCCAATCACCCCTCCCTGAAGAATATCCAACATCTCAAATATGAAGGGGTTTTTCTACAGACAGTCATTGTACTCTGATGGATTTATCACATATGTTTCTCCTGACCATCAATAAGGAGGCTGTTATGCCTTCATACTCCTAATTACAAAACCTGGGCCCTCTAATAAAGGAAATTAATTGCATGTTGAAAGGCCTGTAAGGAATTACCAAGAGTAATGAGAGGAACCAAGCATGTTGGCCAATGAGTTGATTTTGAGCACCCTAGGTCTAGAGTGAAGCTAGAACCAGAAGTGAATGCTTGTCATGCTTAAGTAACATCATACTCTACAGGAAATTTATTATTGGAGAACACCCTGAGATGCTCTTAAGATGGCTTGGATGTATGGGAACGTCAAAGACCATTGTATATTGCATAGAGAAAAGTAATTGTTATGATGTATTATGGAGGGAATCAATAGGTACATTGAAAATATGACAGTAGAAGGATCACCTAAGAACAAAAAATATAGAGATAACTAAAGTCTGCGGAAATACATAAAGGAAAACATTCCATCTTTTAAAACAATAAGGAACACATTGGTGAAAGATAGAAGTGTGTTTGTGGAGAATCTCACACAACTGTCCTCTGCAGAGTGGAAGGACAGTACGGTATGTAACAGAACTGCAAACAGCAAGTAGAACAATGGAATCTCAGAACAAAGGCATCAGATAGCCAGAAAAGCCAAATATAACGTGAAATAAAGAAGGATATTGGAATTAAAAACAGGGAAATCTGTCTGCCACAAGGCATGCAACCGGCTAATACAACTTAGCATTCAGGAAAAAGGTAGATAGATATTCAGCCCATTGAAGTATTGTTTGATATAGTAGCCCATTGTGAAGAGAAGGTTCTAGTGTTCCTATTACAATGATAAAGCATGACCAAAAGCAACTGGGGAGGAAAAGGCTTTGCTTCAACTTACAATTCTGAAGGCACACTCTATCACGGAGGGAACCCAGGACAGAAACTCCAAGCATGAATCTGGAGAAAGGAAGTGATACTAATATTGTAGATGACTACTGGCTTGCTCCTTATGACTTGAACTTGCTTTTCTTAAAGCAGTCAGGCCCTCCATCTCAGGGGTGGCCCCACGCAGAGTGAACTGGGCTCACCTACGTCAATCATCAATCAAGAAAATGTACTACAGGCTTGCCAAAGGCAAAACTGGTGGGGCATTCTCTTAATGAGTATCCCTTCCAAAATGACTCTAGATTTTGTCATTAAAATCTAGATTTTTACTTAATATCTAGCATAGAGACCAAAAGTGAATGAGACAGAGGCCAGATACACAGAGGAAAGTAATAATCCTGACATCTATTTCCATTTCCAGGTATGTGTCATACACCCATCATTTGTCTAAAAGCTTGAGTTCTCAAGAAAAAATGACCAAAAAGCAGTCACAAATGATACAAAACCTTCCAGGCCTCCCTCAAATTATATATGGCTTGTTATTAAAATGGTCAGATACTAAAGCACTTGCTGTACATAGTCCATACTGATGAAATCCAGGTGCTTATCTGACCTTCCCCAGCATTTACCTATACAGGCCAGTACATATCTGCCTAATTAGACTTGTCCTTTCTCCATTTTGCTGGCATCTATTCAATGACTATTTCACCAATTACAAATAACTCCAAATGTTCTCTTTTATCTGTGTCTTCCTTATTCTCAATGATGCCTATTGCATCATCATCTCTTACTTGTACCCACTAAATAGCTTGTTGTTGATAATGGTTTGGTTGATCCATTCCACTCTACTGAGAATGCTATGAAAGTTTTTTTTTTTAAATTAGAAAGCTGGTCTATTGATCTTCTTCTTAGAAATTATCAGTGGTTACCATTTCACCACACATCAAAACAAGAGCTCCTACTGCCATAAATTAAGGCCCAAAACAGATCAACCACAGTTTACCTGCCAGATTCACATCCAGCAAACAGTATCTTCAGATACATAACCTTCCCACCCCTCTGACCATGAAAGACCTCTTACTTATTTCATTATTGTTATTTAGTATTAAATTTTTCAACAGAATTTTCTTTAAAGATGCCCATGTTCATACTCAGATGTGTACTCTCCTGTTCTTAAACATCTCCACTGATAGTCAACCTTAAATCTATGATAAAACATCCCGGTCAATTCCTACTGCATTTTGTAAGCATACAATCATTAAGAGAAGTAATGAGTAAATTGTGACGAATGCCTTTTTTCAATAACTCTCGCTTTTGACCAGATGTCGTAATTTAGCCATAATTATGACTCTGTATGTCTGTGCAAATGCTAGAAACTCTATTTTAAAATATAATCACGAAACCATTATCACATCTGCAAGTGCCTTAGTAATTTTGTAACATTATCAATATTGTCAATGTTCATTTTTTTCCAAATGCTTTTTAAACTTTCAGCACTTGCACTTATCTCAGGAAAGAAAGAAGGTAAAATGTCTCCTCCTTTTTCGCAACTGAACGCTTTGCTCTTTAGAATGAAAGATAGAGGTTTCGATGGTTACAAATAATTGTGCCAAGTATTTGTAACAGTGATGATTTAGAGCAATGGCATCCATTTCCTTATTACCAGATAAAGGGAAAAGACAGGGCCTATATCCCAGGACCTGCTCAGCTGAGCTCTGGAGGAGGTCCCAGAGAGACAGCATTCTAACTTCCCTGTGCTGAAATCACAATCAAGAGCTGATTGCAATAGTGGAATAGAGTAGCTCTACACATTTCTATGCTAAACACCTAATCTCTCCTCTTTATTATGTAATTGCTGATCGATTACCAGAAACTAAAGCTAATAAAGAAGTGTTGAGAATCTTTCCCCCCATAGGAAGAGAGTAATGACCCTGAATTATGCAATATTTTAGAAAATGGATAAAATACCTTATTTGCAATTTAGATACACTCTTGCCCTCCAATTTCTATTCCATGAAGTAATAGCCTCTTCTACTGTGAACATACCACACAATAAGGACTTTATACAAATATTAGCTCTTCAAATGCTGCTTCATGCATTTCTCTGAAGGCAGGGATTTTGATTGCATTGCCTATAACACAAACAATACTTTAAGAAGAATGACCCCCTAAAATAAGCATGATCAACTCTTCCTCTCATTATGAATCATATGTTTGCATTCCTATCTCAAATTCATATGCTGAAACACTAATGGACAAGTCACGATATTTAGAGAAGACAATTCTGAGATCATCTATTGATGAGAGCAAAACGTAGTGATGAAATTAGTGCCCTTATAAGAAGAGACACAAGAGAGCACCACTTTCTACTCCCAACTTCATCTTGTGAGGACATAGTGAGGGGATGGCAATCCAAGAGACAAAAATTCTCCCCGGAACTGTCTTTCTAATCTCTGGCCTTGTGATCCATGGGAAAGTAAATGCATATGGACCAAGCCACCCAGTCTACCAAAGTATTACAGCAGCCTGAACACACAAGACGCAAGGTGTAACCTAAGGTGTCATAATAGTAAATTAGCTCATTGGAAAATCCTAATAGAAACAGCTAGGGATAATGGCTTTGAGGGTAAGAAATTAATATGCCATAATGGAAGATCTTGAGAAAAGAGATCTAGAGCTGAACTCTTTTCTGCCTGTTGACATTCCCTAGCTCTGGAATTTAGGCAAGCCCCTTTTGTGGATGTGCTATTTCCTCCTACAAAACAGGTGTCGATACTGAGTTAAATAAATCTTTGGAAGGGTATTTTCACTTAGTGGTACTTTTCTTAAATGACAGCAAAAGATGCTCCACCGGGGAAGCTGATACAAGCCCACCTTGAAGCACTAACTGGAGAATGTGGTGTTGAACCGACTCAGCCATGGGAAAGAAACTTCATCAACTCTTGGTTTGTGCCTTCATGTAAGAGTCTTCATCGTCTAGCCGTTACATATGAATGATAACACAATATAAGAGCATGTCAGCAAGAGTTGCATGTGGACACGGCAGGAGAGATGAACTTTAAAATGACAGTACCTTCAAGTCGACCCTCCTAATATATTTTCTCCTACAGCAAAACTGTGTAGCTAGGAGGCAGAGAAAGCACAGCTGGGCAGGACATTTTGCTTGATTACATGTTTCCTAACCAAATGCCACAGTTTCTTTCCTTGTTGTGGTGGTAAAACACTGCGATGAGAGCAACTCCTGAGAAAAAGATTTGATCTCAGCTCACTGCTCAAGCACACCGTTAGATGCGGTGGGGAAGTCAAGGCAGCAGCAGCTTAAATACCTTGATCATGCTGCATTATCACGAACAGAGAACACAAAAACCCGTGCTTGCCTCACGTTCTTCTTTTTACTCAGTCTAAGACCCAAACCCAGGGAGTGGAGGCTAACTAACAAGTATCATGGTTGGGTTTGTATTATTATTATTATTATTATTATTATTATTATTTTAAAACATGATTCTCACACTCCAGCCAGGAAACAGGTAGGCCAACTGCAGATCTTCACCTCCTCTATTTCCCTTCCAAAACATCCCCAGCTCTGTAGCAGATCATCTGTTGCAGCCTCCCCTCCCCCTTTCCCTCGTCTCCAGTGGATCACAGGGATCTTCCCCGCCAAATTCCCTTCCCTCATTCATTATTTTATGCTGGTCTCCAAATCCAGCAGACATTCCCTGGAAACTTGTGGGAAAATCAAGCAAGGGAAGCAGCTAGCCTAATAGCAGATACAGCCCTCTCCTCTAAGACTTCCAAGTCTACCCCCAAATCTATAGCATACCTCCTTCTTTGGCCTCCCCCTCCTATATGACCTCATCTCCAGTGAGTCACACAGATCCTATCCTCCAATATTCCTCCCCACTCATCCTGGTACCACCATCCTGACTCTGCCAGAGACGCAAGTAGACTAGCAAAGCAAGTCGGCAAGCTTGAGATCTTCACTCTCCCAGCTCCCATCCACTTCCAACCTACGGTCTCACCCCAGCACAGCAGCAGACTACCTGTAGGACCTCTCCTCACTCTCTGTCCCCATTCCCAGTGGACTAAGCAGATCCTATTGAAATATCCTGCTTTCCTCCAACCAATGAACCCCCTAATTGGTCCCAAGTCTTAAGTGTCAGGCCCCAATACCTAGAAACACATTTTACCCAGAACCTACAGAGGCCACACCTAGCAGAATCCCTGAAGAATTCCCTACCAGGCAACACAGTCACCACAATATCCTAAGGATCTGAGAGGGTAATAGAAACCAAGGAACAAAACACCTACCCAACAAAGACAAAACCAGATGTCAGCATCTATAATTACAATCATCCCAAATTCAGATGCACAGACACCAGTCTATAAACACAATTAATCACAGCCAGATCAGCAACATTATCACACAGCAGGTCCTCAGTATTCCGAAACAGCCGAAGCACCAGAAAAAGATCTGAAAACAGCCTTTATGGATATGATATAGGTCCTTAACAAGGAGATGAATAAATCCCTTGGGGAGACACAAACAATGGAAGGAAACAAATAAAATGGTTCAAGATCTGAAAGTGGAACCAGAATCAATAAAGAAAACCCAAACCAAGGGAAATCTGGAAACTAAAAATTTAGGAACTTGAAGAGAAACCTCAGAGGCAAGCCACACCAACAGAATACAAGAGATGGAAGAGAGAATTTAAGGAACTGAAGACATGACTGAGGAAAAAAAGAGATACCTCAATGAAAGAAAATGTGAAATCTAAAATCCTGCAGACACCAAAATAAGTAGTCTTCCTTTATACAAATGACAAATGAACTAAAACAGAAATCACAACCTTTCACAATAACCTCAAAACATATATAATATTTTTAGAGTAATTCTACCAAGTAAATGAAAAGCTTGTATGATATAAGTATAAGCTTTAAGACATTGAAGGAAGAAATTGGAGAAGCTATCAGAAGATGGAAAGATCTCCCATGCTCATGGATTTGTAGGATTACTATAGCAAAAATGACCATCCTAACAAAACCAATGTACAAATTCTAAGAAATACCTATCAAAATTCCAATACAATCCTTCACAGATGTTGAAAAGATAAGTTTCAGCTTCATATGGAAGCACAAAAGACCCAGGATAGCTAAAACATTCCTGAACAGTTAAATAAATCCTGCAGGTATCATCATCCCCAATGATAAGTTGTCCCACAGAGCTATAGTAATAAAAAAGGCATGGTATTAGCACAAACAAGCATGTTAATAAAAAATGAAGACTCAGACATAAATTCTCAGAACAATGAATAGTTGATTTTTTTAATGTAAAGAAACCATAAACACTCTTAGGGGATAAAAGTATTTTCAATAAGTGGTGCTGGACAAACTGGATGGCTTCATGTACAAGAATGCAAATAGGTCCATATGCATCAGGCTGACAAAACTCAATTCCAAATGTATCAAAAACCTAAACATAAACCAGATACACTGAACCTGATAGAAGAGAAAGTAAAGAATAGCCTTGAACTCATTGGCATAGCTAAAAGCTTTCTGATTAGAATATTGTTGATACTGGTACTAATATCAACAATTAACAAATGGGACTTCATGAAACTGAGAAGCTTCTCCATTACAAAGGACATCATAATTCAAACAAAATAGCAGCCTACAGAAAAGGAAAAGATTTTTATCAACTCCACATCCAACAGAAGGCTGATATTCAAAATATAAAAAGAACTCAATAAAACAGATATTATTAAAATAAATAAGGCCTAATTTAAAATTTGGGCGCAGATATAAATAGGCAGTTCTCAATAGATGAAATTCAAATGGCTAAGAAACACTTGAAGTGTTCAACATTCTTAGTCATCAAGAAAATGCAAATCAAAATTACTTTGACATTCCATCTTATACCCATCAATAGGTTTTAAGGTTAAGATCAATAACACAAGTGAAAGCTCATGCTGGTGAAAATATGGAATAAGGGACTCATCTATAGATCAGTGCCTTGTTCAACCATCGTCAGAAAAGCTTCCTGGGCTGCAGATGGGAACAAATACAGGCATTCACATGCAGATATTATGCAGAGAAAGAGAGATCTAGGAAACACTCATCCTTAAATGGGATGTCTCCATCAAACCCATCTCTTCATGGTTAAGGGAACCCTGTGGAAGAGGAGGCAGAAAGAGTGTAAGAGCCAAAGGGAGTGAAAGACACTTAGAAAACATGTCACTTTAAATCAGCAAAATCAGTGCACATTAACCATCGGAAACTGATGTAGCATGTACAGGACCTGCACAGATCTGCACCAAATGGGGCCCTAGAGCTGAAAGGAGAAGTGGACACATGCCTGCATCCCTAACCCAGAGCTATTCCAATTGAGAAAGACAAAGTGAAAAATAGTTTTCACCAAGGGAGTCTCACTGGGGACAAAAACTCTTCTTAAGGGTAGGCTGCATGCGTAGCTGTAGACGGCCAAGAGAAGATGACCTCAACTGCATTACTGGAACTATCTCATCATATAATTTCATGTCAGGGCCTTTTAAATCTTAATTTAAATTTAAATTTTACTTATATCTTTTCTCTCATTTTACCTCACATATATTTGCATACATATTATGGCTCCAGTTTAGTGACTTTACTTTCCTTTAGAAGATTTTTGTCTATTGAGAGACACAGAAAGGGAATAGATAGGGATGGGAGGAAGATGGGGAGGAATTGGAAGGAGCAGTGAGAGGGAAAACCATAATCAGGATATATTATGTGAAAAAAATAATTTAATGAAGGCAAAAAAAGATCCTAGCTTTTCTCAAGTCTTCCTAATAACTATCTAGTCTAGAGACCAAAAATAAATGGGACTGAGACCAGATACCCAATGGAAAGTCACAATCCTGGCATAGGTTCACGTTTCCAGGTGGGTTTCACACCCCAAACCCATAATTTGTTGAAAAGATTAAATTTCCAGGACAAAAGGGCCAGAATGTATGCACAAGTGATTCAAAATATTCCAGTACCCCAGTGTGACCACATATTGAAACAATGGCTGAACATAGTCCATACTGAGGGAAACCAGAAAATTATCTGATCTTTCCCAGCATAAACCTGTAGAACAGGCCAGTAATGTCTGACTTGTTCTTTCTACATACTGTCACCATTCGTTCAATGACTGTCTCACCAGTTACGTATAACACTAAATACTCTCTTCTCTCTGCGCCCTCCTTACTCCCAATGATGTCTAGTTTATTATCATCTCTTACTTATAACTACTAAAATTACTTGTCATTGGCAATGTTTTTGGTTGCTCCATTTCACTCTTAGAATGACAGTTTTCTTAACAAAACTAAAATGCTGGTATATTGATCTTCTCCTTAAAAAAATGATCAGTGAGGTCAGGATGTATTGTATGAGAGATTAAATTTTTTTAGAAAAGCAACAACAATACTAGTGGCTACCATTTTCCCATTTAACAAAAGTAAAGTTTTAAATGTTGCAATTTAGGGCCCATCATAGCCTAGGAATAGTTTGTTTGCATTATATTTTTCTTACATATTATTTCAAATGCAAAAAATACTTTAATAAATATTTAGCTCACAACAGATTTTGAAATAAAGCCCTTGTAGACCTGGCTCAAATGGCAAAGTACATGTTACTTGAAAAAACAAGGCAAACAACCTATATCTAATCCCTAGAGATCATATACAATGGTGGAAAAAGCAATATGATTTTATAAAAATTTCATGTGACCTCCACAGTGTGTCTGGAATATGTGTGTGTGTTAATGACATACTGTAATAATAATAATAATAATAATAATAATAGAATCATGAAAAAATATCATTATGTTGACTTTGATTAATTTTAATAATAGAATAATCCCTGAGTTCAAAGAAATAGACAATTAAATGGAGGAGAGAAGAAAAGAAGGGGAGGAGAAAAATATTTACACTTAAATCTATGTTTGAAATCACCCTCGGAAAATGAATAAGAAAAAACAAAATAAAAGGAACAAAGAAGTAGCCCTGTGAAAGAGTCCAGTATAGGACAGAGAAGAAGAAAGAGAGAAAAACTCAGACTTCACATGAGATATTTAGTGCTGCCACAGCTTACAGGTGCAGCAACTAAGGTTTAAGTGGGTTAATTATTACTTTGTCCAATGTTATAGAACTAATAGAAGAAGCTTCATACTTTAGTCTAGACGTATTCAGGTCCATATCCTACTGAGATAGAAATTTATGCATACATATTTACTGAGCACTCACTGGGTGTCAGACACAATTAAAAACAGAGACACATCACTCACTCTCTTTAAACAGTCTATTCGGCAGTGTGGGTGAGTGAGGAAGCTGAGCTTCCAGCCAATAGTCTCACTGCTCCCTGATATATCCTTCCCACTCTTCAATGTTCTCATGAATATATGTGTGTGTGTGTGTGTGTTTGTATACATATAGCATGAATATATGTATATATTCATATATATATATATATACACACATGTGTGTGTGCGTGTGTGCATTGTAAACATTGAAACTATTCACATGAGTTCCTATGAATGACTTTAAACTGCTCTGTCCCTGTTTTCCACTAATTCAGCTTTGACAGATGAATTCCCCACTTTCAGATAAGAATTAGACCAAGATTGCTTAGAATCATATCTAAAGAAGTTCCTAGCTATAAGGAAATGCTAAAGTACACCCCTGAAAACAAAGATTTAGTAAAACTCCCCCACTGTAAAATTTAGGAATACATCCTCTGCATGCCTAAAAATACATTAACCTCTACCCTTTATATTCGTTTTGGCTGTTGTGTTAACATGGGAAGCAAACTGACCACATCGCCAGGGATTCAAAAGCAGAAAAGTCATCCAGTTTTCTATAACTGCAGCACTTCACTGTCTCCCCCACTGTGGGAACTCCTCAATTCACAGGAAAATTAGTGGATAAGCTGGCCACCCATGTCTTAAGTGGTTTCCCAGGCTCTCAAATAAAACCTGTCAATCAACTTTGGGCTCTGAGAGGAGAGCATCTGCAGGACCCAGGATGGACTGATAAATATGAATATGCCTCTCGTTTTTGAGGAACAGTAGCATTTCTGTGAGACTTTTTCTTGCAGTGCTGTCATCAACGGGACAGATAGTCTTTAGCATCCCATATTGTCGTGAGTAAAAAAAAATTCCTTATCCGGGCTTAAAAGAAAACATAGCATAAATTGGATACAATAGAAAAGAAACCTTTTATTGATTGAATGATTGATATGTGAAGTGCATTGTGATTGTGTGTGTGTGTGTGTGTGTGTGTGTTTGCTTGTTTTATAGGGAAGGTCATACTGTAGAGGTGACCTGATATTTGTTACCTAGAACAGGTAACCAACTCACAGCAGAGCTCCTGCACCCCCACCCGTGCTACATATCCTGGCATTATAAGTACACTCCATCCTGCAGGACACCGTGTACATTATAATTCATGTTATTGTCATATGATTATTATATTTACTCAAGTATGTGTGTGTGTGTGTGTGTGACAGTACTCATGTGAAGGCCAGAGGACGGCTTTCTGGTGTTGGTTTTCTTTTTCTATCATGTGGATCCTGGACACCAAAATCAAACAAACCTTCAGGTTTGGCAGGAGCACCTCTAATTGTTGAAGCAGCTCAGTGGTTCTAGCCACATTCCTATGGTCAAGTTTTTAGTGAAAAACAGACTCACAGTTGTACATATGCACACTCATACACATGCACACACACACATTAGGACACAGTGTTGGGCAGGGACTGGGAACAGAGATAGATAACACACACCTAAAACAAGAATTCACTTGATTTACCTCTTTAACCTCTCAGATATAGGTCAGGCCACTAGAGAACTCTATTTCTATCCGATAGAAACTCTGTTTCTATCTGATTAATTACTAACACTGGAAGAGTTGAACCACATTTTACTTTCTACAGACAGCCTTCCTATGAAACTCTGTGAAAAATGTCAGTCTCAAATTTCTGAAAAATGCCTAAAAACGACTTGCAAGTTATTGGCTTTAATTCCTGCAAACCTATGTTTATTTGACTTCTAATTTTGAACGTACCCCAAATGACAAATTAAAAGCTATTAAACCTTGGCTGGGTTTGAGTCGCTCTTAGAAGTCCATTCTTTATCGAAATACGACAGGACCCAACTGCTCAGAGACAGAAGGTTTTCTTTATCTCAAACAAACATAGCTAGAATATTAGAAATGGGGAAGAAGTAGCATTCTTTGGAAAGGCTTAACATTTTATTAGCAGCATACACACTGCTTTGCAAAATCTTCCAATTGAACAATGGTTTGAATTATCCTCAGCCTTCAGTTCTCCAAATCCTCTCTCGCCAGCATTTCTGAGCTCTCTCAACACGGCTTGACAGTTTCGTTATTTCAGTCTGCTTCTAGGCAGTTTTACTTCTCTGCCGTCTGGATGGTTTTATTCTTTACCATATTCTTTCTTTCAGACTGTGGGTTTTATTCTGGTTTTGGCTTTCCGGGGTTTTGGCAGGCAACTGCTATAAAATACAAGAGATTTGGAAGCTATGCAGATGGCAGATAGAGTGTTGTGTGCTTTCATTCATGATGGGCTTCCGTCTTTTTTATAACAGGTGGGAAAGCTGCCAGCTCCTATTTCCTGTGCCTATTTTTGACATATTTAGGCGAGACTGTGGGACTGACATGCAGGGCTAGAAAACTGCTGGTTTGAGTAGGCTCTGCTTGCTGGAATTTAAGGGGAAAATATCTGTGAGTATTCTGCAAGAATCTTCTTGCATTTGTTTTCTATTTCGGTATATTCGGATCCTCCATTTACCTTTGAAGTTAACATCCCCTTCATTTTAGAAAAGCCAAATTATTTCCCAAGGTTTTATTTTAGTTTCCTTCTTGTCCCATGTATAAATACACATAATAAAGGGTTATTTTCAAATTGTATAAAGAATTACCACTAGAATATCAAGAATTGCTCTCTCAAATGTATATTAGACTTGTTTCTAGAAATAATTTCTATAAATATGAAGCAATCACTTCAGATATCTTAATACAGTAGCTCAAACTTAGTCTTTTCAGAATAAAAATGTTGCCACCCACAAAGCTCACATTTAGGGCCAAATATTATAAACCAAGAGAGTACATATATAAAAAATAAAAAATTTCACTGAAAATTGGCAACAATAAGTTTCCTTGGTGCCTCAGTTTCCCTGATTACATTTTTATACTCTCATAAAAAGTTGAATTATGGAAATTATAATTGAAATTAATGTCTCCAAATTAAAAGCCCAAGATAAAAGTGGATAAGCCCCTAGCACAGGAAAAGCAAACCAATAAATCATATAGTTCATTGATATAATTATTACATTGTATGAACATATTGTTTTATTCTCTGGCTTATATTAGAGTGTCTTACTGATTTATGGTTCTACTGTGGAAAATTTCAGAATTTTGCTCCAAGTTACATGTAAGTGATATGACAAATAAGCAAATTCCTAGGACCAATCTTCCCATGTCCCTAAACATGACACCTTCATTCAACAGGAATCATAGGAAGGGAATGTACAATCTCTATAGCCCTTGCCTTGAAGAACAGGAGCAAGGATTCTATATACCCTGGAGATTTCCAAAATCTCTCCAGAATCAGGGCAAAACAACTTACTGTCACTGAAGACACCATTTTCAGTAGGACATTGGCCTCACTAGTTCTAGCTACAAAAATTCAACAGCTTTACCTCCAAGTTGATACACCAGAATAAAGAAAATACTGCACAATTGCCAATTGCCCCTGGAGAACAAGATACCATCCATATTTAAAAACTACCATAATCATAATGCAGGCTTGGAAGTTCTGCTAAGCTAGAAGCCCAATGACAAGACAAGTCTGTCACACAATAGGCATTTATTTACTCTAAATAATAAAAGAACTATACAGCTAATAATATAAAGTAATAAAACTAATAAAGGTATTTATTGTTCCCTTGTTTTAGGATGCTTCAATAGATATATAATCACTATTTCTTTTCTTTATTTTTTGAGATTATAATACATTTGCATCATTTTCTCCTTTCCTTTATTTACTCCAAAACTTTCCATATACTCCTCTTTGTATTCTTTTAAACTCATGGCCTCTGCTTTTCATTAATTGTTATTACTTACATATATGTGTGTGTGTGTGTGTGTGTGTGTGTGTGTGTGTGTGACATATATGTCCCTAAATACATAAATACACCCTGCTTGGTCTATATAATATTACTTGTATGTATGTTTGAATTAATGAACAATTGGTATTGGATAACCAGTTGATATTCTTTTCCCTAGGGAAGACTATTTCTGCTGCTCTTAGCATTCTTTAGAAACATTCTGAATACTCCAATTAACATACTACCTTCATATCAAGTTATCTATTAGTGCATGATCATTCATAAAGTTTCCTGAGTGATGAATGTTTTGCAGTAAAAGCTTACCATAAGGAATCATGGTAATATCTATATCCAAATTCAAAGCCAGAAACTGTAGTCCACTGTAAGTGTAGCTATAATTGTTTAAAACACTATGCTTTGCAACACATTACTTGAGATAGTATTTTTTTTCTGTGAGAATTTTAAAAAGTTAAGAATAGAATTGAGGAAGAATAAACTCATCTTTTTTCATAAATAAACATGGTCTTATCCAATTTAGGCTATCAATAAAATTATTAAAGAATCATCTCCAGAGATTTTTTAATGCTTATATGGAAAAACAATCAACCAAAATATCTATCTTTCTATCTTTATATCTATATTAGTTCAACTAAATAGAAAATATATAATGCTTCTACTATATAAAAATTTAGGACATAGTAAACACAATATATAAAATATGTGCTGGCAAAATGGTAATCAATGGTATAATATAAATTGAGTTCATTGCTCATATGATATAACAGGATTAAATATATATAATTCAAAAGCTGTGATATAGAAAATATAGTCAACATATACTTAGAATGGATAAATTCATTTAGTAATAAGTCTAGAGATAACTTGCTAATTATAAAGTAAATTATCACACAAAAGTGATAAGGAAAAGTATTGATGACTTTTATGTGTACAAAATTTGTGTGCCTTTTTTATAAGGAAGGCATAAATCATTCAGACAATCTATAATGTGCTGGAGGATAAACCTAACATACTGATTTCTGAGTTTGTCTTTGTTGAATGGGTACTTTGTTCCTTGGTTTCTATTTCCTTTCTGGTCTTCTTGACAGACTGGCCCTGGTTGAGTAGAGGGTCTCCTCCTGAGTTGGAGACTATACTTCTGATGACTGGGATACCTTCTGTCAAGCAAGGGGGTTTCTGCCTAAGTCGAGGGCTGGGCTTTGGAAGCTGGAGCAATCTCTGGCTTATCTGGAGGTTCTATGAGGTTCTGGGTACAGGTGTGGCCTCTGGAGATCTGGATGCTGACATGACCTCTGTTGGAGCAGAGAGCTTCTGCTGGAGGTTGGGTGGAATCAGGTGATAAGGGGAGAAAGGAATGTTGGAGTCAGGACAGATGGATTCTGGGGTTATGTTGGTAGTCCATGAGTTGGGGCTTGTCTGGGGATCTGGGTGTTGGCATGGCCTCTGATGGAGCAGGGGCTTTTGTCAGAGGTGTGACCCGCAATAAGATAATGAGTGTTAAGGTGTTTAGAACATATATCCCTCTGGGATATGGTCTAAGAAAAAAATGAACCAAAACTCAAAACTAAAACCTGAATTTTAACGTTAGTGTTTTCAATACTATTAGTTGTAGAAGAACCCCTGGCTTTGTTTTTAGAGGGCATTATGAATATGCAGAAAATAAAACTGAGTACCACGCTAAGAATTTTAGGAATCAAAGTTCTCAAAATAAGGGAAAGAAATCTCAACACGACAATTTGTCTGGGCATGGTAGCACAGCATACATATAGTCCTGGTACTTGGAAGGCAGCGGCAAGAGCATCATGAATTCAAAGTCATCGTCATCAACACATAGAGGTCCAATATAGTCTGAACTCATGAAACCCTGATTTGGTGGGTTATAAAAATAAATAAATACATACAATTTTTTTAAGAAGAGGACATAAAGTAGAGATGGAGAGACGTTAGAGAGGGTGAAAAATGTAAAAGGCAGAGGTGGAGAGTGTTGAGAGGATACTATCAAAATTCTTCAAAGACATGTATTGAATTTCCATTTCTTAATATTTGCAAATTAAAAGTTAGAGAACTTAAGTATCTATGTTACAATCATAAATTTAAAATGCTGCTACCACTATCAATTCCTGAAATATTTTCTCACCATAAAGAACTATGAACTGAGCTGGGCAGTGATGGCACATGCCTTTAATCCCAGCACTCAGGTGGCAGAGGCAGGAGGAATTCTATGAGTTCTAGGCCAGCCTGGTCTACAAGAGCTAGTTCCAGAACAGGTTCCAAAGCTACAGTGAAACCCTGTCTTGAGAAAAGAAAAAAGAAAAGGAAGAAGTATGAACTATCACGTTCTGTCCCCTGAGAATCTCTGAAAGACATGATGCTTCAATAACAACTGGCAACCTTAGAGCCTCATTTAAAGTTAAATTGTCATTTAATACTAAAATAACAAAAGAACCTTAAGCAAATGCATGTTCCTAGGTCATGGTATACTCCAAATAGGCCTGGCATATTTTATGCTAAGAACCAAACAACAACAATAAAACCTAATAAAAAGTAAAAGGAATATGGAGTCACAGGAGTAAACCAACAAGCTCTAGTAAGGAGCTAGGGGATTTGCAAATCAGAAAAGCTTTCATCTTGCCTGATTAAAATGTACTAAATATTTCTTTCCAAATCACTGATCAACTTTGAAGTCACATCAATAACAATTCTTCATTCTGAAAATAAATAGATAAAGGTGGGTTATAAAAGCTGAGTTATACCCTTTTAATGCCACTGCTTTTGGCAATAGCAATATTGCTTAACTGAGTTATTGTTTATCAAAGAAATTTAGCAACAAATTATTTAAAAATTAAAAATCACGTCACTGTAACTTCACAGAAAAGAAGGAGACTTGGCAATGGTCACCAGGAACTCAGTAGGGAAAGGCTGCTGAGGTACTGCTGGTGTGTGCCACTCCGACTTGAAAGCAGACCATTCTCCTATCCTGATGACCAGGAAGGTCCATGGAATCTCTTCTGTTGTCATTTGAAAAGTTCACTTTAAAAGTGGGACTGAATCAGTTAAGATGTCAGGTTTATAATTTATAGGAAAATGGATAAATTAGCTAGATGAATCGAGGGCAGACCATGACAAGCAGCCAAAATTGAAATCTGAAAAAAACTAAATCTGAAAACCTGGTCTATTTTCAACCAGTATGTGACAAATACTACAGTGGAAAATGAATTTACAAGTTCTACTAAGTTCTCTGTATGGTTCATGTTTTATTTTAATTTGAACAAATTTTAAGGTAGGGATATTTTTAGACAATCAAATTTGAAGAATGGTGGTTTTCAGATATATTTAATAATAGCAGCTTGTGATTAAAAGTGACATAAATTTTGACAAAGTCAGTAACTACTGGAAACAAATTCCTTAGAACTCAGGGTACCTGAGATTTCTTTACGAAATGGCTAAGAAATAAATGAATGAGAGTTGAAAAAAGACTTTCAACTGTTGGTTACTAGAAGTTATCTATGATGATATTATCCCCATCATGAACTTTATTTCCTTATTTGCAAAATTTTCCATGTTAATATTTTCATATCGAGTGATTGCAAACATCTGACTTCTATAACCACAAGACAATGCATCATTATGCAAACATGGTAAAAATCTGTAGGCAGGAGGATAGTCAGCTTACATGAACATCTACCGTGTTCATTTCTTAAGCGGCATCACTCTTATTGAGACATGGGGCATTTACAAATTTTCAGTATGTTCGGCTTCACATGCTTTCTTAATTCAGCATGTAACATGTGAGAATTTCCTCTATTTTTTGTAATGAAGGCATATAAAATACAATTCTGCCTACGGAGAGTGCTCTGTGTTCACTTGATAACTTATCTCAGCAGTTTTCAATCTGTGGATCCTAATCTTCTGGTAAATCACAGAGAAAATTACAAAGAAAGAGAATGAAATTGTGTGTCTGGCCTAAGCAATGCTTTTACACATGGAAGTAAGAGTTTTGCCTTTTACTTATTTTGAACTGACAGATAAAATTACTGTACTTATTATATACAACAGGATTCTGTGACATATATAGGCAATGTAGAATAAGTAAATTAGGTAGCTAGTACATTACCTCACCGTCTCTATTCTTGGTGAAAACGCTTCATGTCCACACTTTTAGTAATTGTATTATATCACAAGTTAATTGAGATGTCTGTAAGATGGTTAGCATAAAATTTTATTATTTAAAATATAATGATGCCTGTCATAAGGCTGCAAATTTTTCACATTAATAACACCTTGACCTCACTCAGAACCTCTGGATATTGGTTGTGACACTATCCAGTGTTTAATTTGCTATCATTTTTATAAACAACAGAAATTGTGTTGTTAGGAAGAGTGATCTCTAAACGTTCCTGTTAAAAATAAGGTTCTTAGAGGATAATGCTTGACCTTTCATCAGTCCTTGAGAAATGAATCCTCCCAGCAAATGTCAGCAGGCAGAAAACACTCCATTCCAGTTTGCAGAAGTCTAAGCCCATACAATAGAGAACCATGGACTTGTGTAACGCGGTGACTGGACGACTGGCAACAATTTCTCCCTAGGGCCACAAAACGCACAAAATTGCAGGACTGTTATGACACAATTACAAGTTTTAAAATACTCAAACCGTGCAAAACTACAAAGCCACTGTGTGGCCAGCAGCAACAGCCACGACAGGACATAATTGTGCCCTTTACAGCACAAAATAAGTCCCTGTGGGTTCTTACCTACATCTGACTTTGAAGGTGACCGTCCAGCATTGGAGAAACTAGACTGGGTGGAGAAAATAGGCTGGCAAGGATGGCAAACATTCTTGTTACCATTAGTTATTATGTAGAGTAGATGAAATTTTGATTACTTTTTTAGATGCTTCCCTGTTTTGTTTACGGTGTCCTTAAAGCCGAGGCACTCAGCACATCATTGTTTTCACTCTGATGTTCCCCACTAGTTTCCTTTGTAAGCTGAAGATTCTCAGGTGTAATTACATATGCCCAAGACATAAGTGTTTTCTCAAACAAAGGAAGATTAGAGTTCTTTTGATGAAATGTTAAGCACAATGTGTGGATTAATTACCTTTTCCCCCTTCTCATGACCAAGATAAGGCTGGAAGAAGTGGTGGACCTCAAAGCACAGATAGCAGCCATACCAATGCTCACCTAGTAAAATGAAGGCACGGGGTTATCATTCTAATCAGGAAATTGATATTGAGAGAAATAACACCATTAGCATAAGAACTAAGATCAACAATTAATAAATTGAACTTTCTGAAACAGAAACGCTTCTGTATGCCAAAGGACACCATCATTCGGACAAAGCAGTAGACTCCTGAACTGGAAAAGATTTTCCCCAGCTTCACATCCAAAATGGCCAAATAATGGGGAAGCCAGAGCTACAACTGGACATCTCTCAGCATCAAATGAAGCTTCAGTACAGGAGTGGATTGTATCTAATGGAGATGGTGGACAAGGGAGCACCATGGGAATACCCAAACAACCCAGGCTGTTGCAAATGCTCTGTTTTCCTCTCCACAAAGTGATGGCAGGGCGCTACTGCTAAAAATAACACCTGCACAATTTATTGAGAATGGGGAATTTGAGCTAGTGTTTACCCATAAACCTTTGCCTCTACTGCATTCTGTCCAGAAGGTACCAGAAGGTACTCTGCACACTACCAAAGGAGGAAGTAAACACCAACCCACTTACAACCCTTTGATTTATAGTGTCCTCCCTACAAGACCTGCTAGTGCAATTTGGCACAAAGCTTGTGGGAGTAACCAACCAATATCTTATTTGCTTTAAGGACCACTCCATGAGATAAAATCCATACCCCACAGTGTTCGGGTGACAAAGAAACTGAAACTAGATAGCCCAGGGTTGTAAGAGAAAGCCAGAATGCTAAGGGAAATGCAGTTTACCACCCGATAATCCTTTGTTACCTTTACTTATCCCAAACCCTTTTCCCTTCAAACCGTGAGCATTACTTCTGGGCCATAAAACTCAACCTTGCAAGATATTATTTTTATTTTCCAGCAGCCTAAGTATCTTCTTTGTTATCATAGGGCCAGACCAATCGTGACACCCACAGGCCTGATGCTTACCTCGGTCACTCTTCCTATACCGTAATCGTGTACACTATCTCTGAGTCAACAGTACCATTCTTATGAGAGATGCCGGGTGTACTTTGTGAGAATCTCAGTGTAAATGTGTCTTGTAAATGTTGTATACTTCGACTGAGTTAATTGTTATCAGGAAAGGCTTTTTTCATTGCTGTTGTTTTGCTTGTTTGCTTTTTGTTGTTTCAAAACTTGTGCTGTGCTTAACTATGGCTAAAGTAAAATGATCTAGGTCATAATCCAAAAAGTCTTAGCCCAGCACTGGTTATGAAAATCAGCCTGACCTGAGTGTTTCTTACCTCGTGTTGTTGATTTTTCCCGACTGTTGTAAAGCCTGCAGGGACCCTCCCACATACTCATTGATCAGTGCCTTACTCAACCATCATCAGAGAAGCTTCCTCCTGCAGCAAACTGAAACAAATATAGAGATGTAGAGAGAGGCAATATGCAGAAAGTGGGAGACCTCAGAATGCTCAGTCCTAAACCCTACAGGAAATGGGATAGAAAGGGTGTAAGAAACCGAGCGGAAAGAGGACACCAAGGGAACAAGGCCTTCTAGAGACAACCGCAAAGAAGTATATAGCTCAGAAAAACTGAGGCAACATGCACCAGACCCACAGGAGGTCTGTCCCCCACGGGGTCCTAGAGCTGAAAGGAGAACTGAACACATGGCCCCATCCTTAACTCGGAAGTTCCTTCCAATTGATAATTACTTCAAAGTGAGTCTCACTGCAAAAACAAACTACTTTTAAGGGTTGGCTACATGCCCAGCAGTAGAAGACCAACTGAAAATGGACTCGAAAGCATCTTTGGAGATCTCCTATCTCATAATGTTATGTCTGGACTTCTTTTTTAATGTTTTATTTTTCTTTTTATTTGGTTTCCCTTTTTTCCCCTGTAGTTTTTGTGTATATAATATGGCTTCCTCTTGGTGTTTTTATGGGATTTCTGGATTTATGTCAGTGGGTCCCTGCACCTATATCTGTTTCTTGTATCTTCTTTAAAAAAAAAAAATCTTTTCCTACTACTTGTTTGTTTCTCCTATTCCAAGTTGTTTTTGTTTTGTCTTACTTTATTATTATTACATAGAAGCTTTTTTTTTTTTTGCTTTCTAATGAGAGACAGAAAGAGGGTAGATCCGGGTGGAGGAGAGGTGGGAGGAACTGAGAAGGAGGTAGGGAAGCTGTAATCACAATACACTGCATTTAAAAAAAAAATCTATTTCAATAGCAGGGAAAATGTTGAGAGAATAAAAGATTCCCTCCTAATAGTTTTCTCATCTTCTGTTCATACCTGTTTTTATGCTCTTCTCTGTTGGAGCTCTGTTTGTGCCTTTCTCTGAAATATTAAAGGTTAAAAAAGTCATTACTGTAAAAAGTTTCCATATATAAATGTTCTTAGAACACCTCTCAGGATCCTATATCCTAACATTAAATTTGCCTATAGCTGAAGGAATGTTTAATATTTAATATTTATAGCTAAATTTATTTGAGACTGGAGGTGGAAGACAATTTTACAGAGAAAGAGCTGTTCATGAACTCAGCACCAAATCTTACAGTTGTATTACAGTGGCCAGTCCTCTGGGTCACTTTTATAAATCTGATAACTATAAATTCAGAGATAAAGGGAATAGCTTGATAAAAGAATAACACGGACCCAAGATTAAAATGAAGACATGAGAGAGCAGTGAAATGAGATGAGCTCCTTCTAGCAGTTACTGATGCACTTTGAAGAACAACTCAACCAATACGGGGCAACGTGAGCCAGGCAGCAACGTGAGCCAGGCAGCACTGTCTGAGAGAGGTGACGATGAGGGTAGGGTTTATTGCAGCTTTGTTCTCTCTGCTCACACCCTCTGTGCCATAACTTGACTAAAGTAATCAACTGACTTTCACAGGAGCTCACTTTGGTTTCTCTGTCCATTTGTGGAAGAGCAAAATTAAAAGAAAGCTCTCCAGTATTGTAAATCCAAAGGGGCTTAGCTCCCAGTGCCATTCTGTTCAGCTAAAAACTAAAACTGTGTCCTCAACAGAAGTTAAACACTAAAGACTAATAGCAAGAAGAAATTAAATCTATGACATGAAAACATAGAAAAATGCTAGCTTCATCAGTGGGTCACTCGAAATTTGATTTATAAATTTAACAATCTCACCTGAAGAGACTCTCTTTTTCTTATGCTTATATGGATAAAATATGCCTTTTCTTATTACATTGGGGTAGCAATATGGAATATGCTTCCAATAATATGGAAGCAAAGGGATTGAGACAGAGTAACTATTAGCTCTGTATGTGGAGATGTGTAAGGTGAAATGCCAAAACTCCATTCACAACAGAAACTATGTGTCAAGGTGCTATCTTCAGACTTTCCCTGCACAATGTCCCCTTGGGAGAGCACTCATTCAGCTGGAACCCAGAAGTGAGGGCATGACACAATACAATTCTTATTCAAGGTTTTTTGCAATACAGCAAGTCTCATATTTTAAAATGTTGCATGGGGCTAGAGAGATGGCTCAGTCACTAGGAGCTACTTACTTCTCTTGCAAAGAACCTGTGTTTGGTTCCAAGTTCCCACATGGCAGCTTACATACATCTAAAACTCCCATTACAGATGATCTGACACCTTCTGCTAGCTCATTCATGCATGTAGTATACTTACACTCAGAAACATATACATACACATAAAATAATAAATACACAAAATAATTTTAAAAATAACATCCTGAGTGAGGCTAGAGACACATCTCAGGGGATAAGAGCACTTGCTCCTGTTACAGAAGACCAGGGTTTGATTCTTTGTACCCATGTGGCATCTAGAAATATACCAGTTCTGGTCAAGGTTACTACTTACATTATGTCCCCAAATAGAAGAGACATCTGTAACCTCTAACCTTTACTTTTACTGATGAGGGCTCTATTTTCATGACCAAATAATCTAAAATTCATTTTGGTGATCGACTTGAACAACCAAATGGCAATGAATGATTTTGAAGAGATGCATATATTCAGGAAAGAGTAATAACTCATCCAAAACCCATCAAAATCATGAGGAAAAAAAGGAAATAAAACATTTTTTCTTACAAAGTTCAACCTTTGTTTTAGCTTTTTGTCCAAATTTTAGATATTGATTCTAAGGGGTTTCTAGTGACTCCATCTTCAGTGAACTATAAAAGTAGGAAAGTAATCATCATAAGAAACCCTAGATTTTGAACAAGCTTCTGAATAAATATAATTCCAACAGATCCCAGGGCACTCATTTCCCTTCCCATAATACCTACCTCTCCTTTCTCTTGAAGTCTTCCTTTTCCAGGTGATACACATTTCTGTTCATTTCTCCCACCCTTTATTTATTTGATAAACATTCCTCTGGTTAAAACTTTTTATAAACTTAGTAATATGTGAGACTGACCTAAACCAGCACCCAGGGTCTACAAGTCAACATAAATATGGCCTCCTGTTTATCCATGGTGTCACAAAAGTTACCATTATACTCATTCAGGGAGAGAAACATCCATGTTTTATTTGCAAGTTATTTGCTTATCATCTAATCCACTAAATCTCTGAGTGTGCTTAACACTTCAGTATTACATTTAAGTCAATGATAAGAAGTCATAGGCAAAAGGCAATCAGAATGAATGTGAATAAAATGTACATTCTAAAAACACTTCTATCATTATTAATTATACTAAAAGATAAGGCTCAGCAAAATTAGAAATTTGTTCAACTTCAGCAAAAATGCTGGCATAATTTCAGTTCTGAAAACCTATAAGTTGAAACAAAAGCATGAAAATAGGATACCATCGCTCATAGTAGCTCTCACCTAACAACTACCATCTTTCAACACATGCCACCTATCTCCTAACTGCGAAAGAAACTATTAATACCTCAGTGGCATATTTTAAGACAACTCAGAGTCAACTATAAAGAACCAAACTACTGCTTTGCAAAACTAACCAATGACAAATATATTTTGCCTGAAATTCAAATCTGAAAATAGTACATTCTGAGTATTTACTGAAACTTTAGGAGTCACCTGCTCTAAACTCCTAAGTTAAATTTGGAGAAAAAAAAATAAGTCACTAGGCATTTAGTAACTTGGAGTTCCAGAAGTAGAAGGTTACTTTTTATTTTATTCAACTCAATGCCAATATATAAATAAACATTATTTACCATTTAATCCCTGACTTGTGACCCATTACCCATTTAATTAGTATTCATAAAAAATGAGGTGGTGGTTATATTCATTATTATTGTTCTTGCAAATTCTTAGACCACCAAATGGCCAAGGCAACACAGAACAAAACTGTATTATTATTGTGTCCTTAGTCAACCCTCCATTATATAGAACTAAACTCAGATGCTCAGCTGTTATTCTGGGAGAAGAGAAGTCCCTCTAAGATCTCAGCTAGGATCTCTCTACTTCATGGTGTTTTAGAAAAAAAAAACACTTTCCAGCATATTTCAAAGGGTCTCAGCATTCTTTTTCTGATTATTTCCTAGGCTACCATTAATGCCAGGTTTTCAACTGACAGGAGATGAGGCTATGGCCGAATTCCCACACACACAACTGATGAGATGAAATTAGAGGCTAGTAGAGAGTTTGAAGCAATACTTCTCAACCTTCCTAATACTGCGACCTTTTAATTCAGTTCTTCATATGTGATGAACCCCAACCATAAAATTACTTTGTTGCTACTTTATAACTGCAATTTTGCTACTGTTATAAACCATAATGTAAATCATTTTGGGGACAGAGGTTTGCCAAGGGGTTGAAAACCACAGGTTGCAAACCACTGGTTTAAAGCTTCATTTATACAGCCAGCGTTCTGTAGTTAAATATGGCATTTTAGTTCATGGTAATTTATTGCACTGTGGGAATAGGGCTGCTGGGCAGAATGGGTACAGGGTTATCAAGCCCACACTTGCCTTTTATCAGTGCTAATGATAGGGCGTGTGGTTCACCAATCACCTCCTTTAGGACGCAACATAGGAAGAATATAGTAAGTAGGGAAAATAACCTCCATCTTGCTATCATTTCATAAAACTGACATATCATGCTAAATAATATTATCCCTGCTAGCCAAAGATACTTGTATTATCCCATCTTAATGCGGCTAGTGACCCCAGCATGTAGTGAAAAACTGTCTTAATCTAGGGAGAACGGGGTAAATAGAAAAATGTTTGCTTTCTTAAAGTAGTTCTACAGCACTTGCGAAACCCACCAACCATGACATCCAGGTCAATGTAGGAGGAACATCAGAAAGAGCTGGTAGTCTAGTCCCTGCCAGGGTAATCTCTCCTCAGGTGGTGACAAGAGGGCATCTGTTAATAAGTTGCCTTTGTTGATCACTTGGTGTTGTGAGAAGCATGTCCACCAAGTGCTTTTGTTATCTTAAAAAGGCAGAATGATATCTAACTTGGCCCACAAGTCGAGCTTCTTGTGATCTTCAGAAATTTATACTCTGCCTCTCACCTCTTCCTCTCTGGTGTATTTCACAGGCAGTTTCGCTAACTGACTGGACTGGCACAAATAGACTGTCACCTTAGAAATAGGAGTGTCCTTTTATGAGCAGATGGATGGACTATGTGTCAAGGTTATTAGAGCAGTGGCATGGCTGGGGCAAATAGTGTAACCCTTAGATCTGACATTCACAAATGCCCTACCTTGCTCAAATGCTCAAACGCTTCCGTTTGTCAAATTGTCTTTGCTAAGCTATACCTAAAGGAGAAGAACATAGAAGTTTATTAGCAAGGTTTCAGAAATGAAGTGTTTAGAGAAAAATGTTCATAAATGAGTATTTAAAACATTAAAAGAAGAATATGTCTTAATTTTGTGTTTTAGCATCTTCAAATATAGCTCTAATTCTTGAATGTCTAATTAACAAAGATGATCCTGGCTCCACATATTTTGATTAAGACATTTTGTTTGTATTTTTTTCTTTCCTTTGGAAAGTCACTAGGGGTTTCTTAAACTAAATTAGAATAAAGAACAAGTTGTACAGCATATAATATAAATTACATCTCTTGAAGTTTATATTTAAGCATAGTTAATATAAGTATTTAAGAAAATAATGTATATGTCATGGTATAAATATTGTAATTAGTGTGTTACCTACCTAAAAAGGCATCCCAATCAAGGGATACCCAACCACCAGTCTCATTTATATCACTAATTTCGATATTGACTTGAGCTTGTCTACTGTCTTTCTGTGTACATTGGTTCCTTATCACTTGTCATGTTAGCCTTGTTAACTAGGGATTTCCACTAACATAAAATACCATCAATTGTAAAGCCCACTGTTATTTTATATATCATCAGGAAACAAAATGTACTGTCAATTATAATTGTAAGAAGCATTCTGATTTTAGAGACATTACCATATTCAAATATATACAGCTTATAAGTCACAAAACCAGCTCTGTCTATGGGGAATTTCTAGTTAAAGATAGGAGCTGTAAGGAAACGAAGGTGTTCTGCACTTGGCTTTCCTTTCAAATTGCATTTCTATTTGGAGCTCCAGAAAAGAATTCAATACAGTTTCTACTTCTCATAAAGATCCTGTAATGTAAGGCAGGGCCAGCAATCCCACTTACATTGTGCTGGGATTTTGTTAAATTCTGGAGAACAAATTCAGGTTGAAGGAAAAAAACCGCATAGGCACAAACACACTACACATTGGGAAGTATCAAAAAGGATCATCAAATTAATGATACCAGAAACACACAGACATTCCCAGGATAAAACTGTGTATTTTAAATATGTTAGGCTTGAACTTTCTTGGAAAGCGATAATTTTGTGTGAACAGCTGCCATCTTTTAGAAGTCTACTTACCTTATACCCTTTCTGATCTCATGGGTATGCTAAGTTGAATTTGAAATTGACCATCCTCCTGAACTTCTGCAGAAATGTACCCAATAATATCAAATGTGATGAATCCCAAGATTCTGAAATTTCAGGACAGAAAGAAAAATGCCAAACAACGGATTCCTTTCTGCTCACACTGGAAATCATACTTTATCAAAAATCTAAACTGTTTTCCTCTCCAGTAAAAATGCAAGAACATCTAACAAATTTTTAAAGAGAGAACAGAAATTCCTTGTTCAAGCCTCTACCAAAACACACCCAGATTTTGGTTCAAGACTTACTTATGAAAACGGAGATACTTTCCCAAAACCCTTTGACTTTGACTCACAAAACATTCCACTAGCTCTCCAATAAGGGCCAAGCAACACAAATCCATCTTTTACCCGGCATGTCCCCTTAGGAGCTGAGTAATCACCCCACTCCTCACACAGCCAAGCTGCCTGATTTGCTTCCTCAGTCTTCCCTCTTGTTCACTGCCATGAGTAACACTATGAGCTTCTTAGTTGATGCCCCAGAAGCCTAGAGACCTCTGCTGATTTTTCACCTTACTCTGCCTCCTCCATCCACTTTAGAAGCTACAGGCCCTTGAGTTTCATTTTCCACTTTAGCCACAGCAACCGTAAGAAGCAAACAATACTGCATCGCTTAGCTAAATTCTTTTTTTAAATGCAAAATAGTTAACTTTAATAAACACTAAAGAAAATGATATTCTCATTTTTGAGCTCATAGAAGTAATTACCAAAGTTTATTAAACATCCTAAAATCAAAGTTAATTGATAATTAAACCTTTGATCTTATGAATATTAAGTATTAAGAAATATTGAAAATTATATTGATAATTGTTCGCATTTTTTCCTCACCTGTTACTTTGTTATAACATAAAATTTCTACACATTGCAGTATATTCACTGATTGTGTTGAAGGATTTCCTACTTGAAATAATTTCTTAAGATCAAAGGTTTAATTATTAATTAACTTTAATTTTAGGATGCTTAGCTAAATTCTTGTTGATTACTCTCACACTCACCTACACAACTTTAAAGCAGTTGCTTTTGTCACAAAAACTTCAGTCCTGTAACATTTCCTACAGTTATATATCAGATTATATTAAACTCTTTCCTGTCATTTGCGCTTATTACTTGTTATCTCATGCTCTTGATTTCAGATTTCCCACCTGTAAACTGGAGTTATCACTGAAAGCACTATCTCAAACATGAGTTGTGAAGATGGGACGATTGTATACAGAAGTGTTACAAGAGTTTTTGTTTTGTAGAAAATGCCATGTAGTGTCAAGATGTTGGCTTCAATGATGTGTAAAGCCCTTGCTGAATCACAGCCTTACCATCCTCCTTTTCTCCCTCACTGCTCACCACTCTACAGTTCCTCTGCTTATCTTGGCTTCTTTACTCATCCTCTCTCTTTTTTTAAGGCCTGAGACCTTTGTGTTTCTTATAACATAACAATCTCTACTGTAGGGTAAAAGATCTGAGATTACTTCCAGGTTTAAAAACCTTCCAAAACCCACCAATCTCTGAGCCCCCAAACCCACCAGTCCCTGAGGACTCAAACCCACCAATCCCTGAGCTCCCAAAGTCACCAATTCCTGATCCTGAAATCCTACCTATCCTCACATCTCAAAACCTACCATTTGCCCACCCAAGAAATATCCAACCAGAAAACCTCCTCCCTCAAGAAACCCTATATAAGTCTGTCTCCTGCTCAGTTCCTTGCTGCTTCTCTTCAGAGGCAGCCAACACCTTTTGTCCTTCCCAATAAATTTCTTCTCTGAGTTTTGTTGTGTGGTGTCACTTTGTGGTATTTCTTCACTTCCAGCTGCTAGGATACTTTTCCACTCAGAGCTGTAACACCTAAATTCACATTATCCATACGCCAAGCTCTGTGCTATTTATAAACTGAATGTACTTGACACCTAAACAATAAAACTCCAGTTTTAGAAAAATAAAAACTCTAACCTAGAACATTGCTTTGCTAAATTTCATACTTCTGAGTCTCTGGATACCATTTTGCTATCTTTGTAAATTTTTATTATTTCTTCATACAACTCATTGAATACAGGTCATGTTGTCATTATTGAATTTGAGCAAGTATTTAAACTCTTTGGATTACAATTCCCCCATGTATAAGCTGGGTTAATTTAATGCTTTTTTAAAAGCATAAATAATAAGGTAGCTAATCCATGTTAAGTACTTACTAGTCTCTGCCTGACAAAAAAAGAATCAAATTAATCATACATTAGCTTTTGCTTTAACAATGAACAGAACAATAAGTAAATAAACATTACTATATAAAGCCAGTCTATGCCTGAAGTGAAGTTGCATCGGAAATGGGGACTAATACGACACTGTTCTCATACTCAGAAACAGATCATTTGAGGCATTTTCATGTGCTAAGGAGGGCACTGAAAAGTTCCAACCTCCAAAGTTGGAGAGGTTCTCAGTTTGCTTTGTCAATTATGACCATGTATTAGGGGACACAAACTTTGGTCTCAAATGAACCACTGGGGTGCATCGTGCTTTCTTTTCTTGAAATCTGAAACTATTATCCTAACTTTTAATAAGCCTACAAACATATCCCCAAACAACTATTTTTATTGAGTATCACTGTTTTGTCCCTACATACTTGGTCTACTCCAAACGCACAAGTTGATGCAGCGACAGTATCTCTCTTTTAGTGAGTCCTATGGAGCTAACCTGCTCTGGACTACCTGAAGTCACAATATTGGATGTCTTTTAGTGACATTTACTCTGCTCCTGGACTCTCAGCAATAAATCTCACTGTGACTAACACAGGACACCATTAGTAGTGTGGGGCACTGAGAGACTTGCATGAAGTCCGAAATAATTATTTTTCTACATACTACTTGAAATACAACTAGTAAATCCATCGATCTATCTATCCCTGAGAAGTAGCCAACATTTCAGAAAACAATTTGCAATACAGAGGGGTTGTTTATCATGGTATAAGCCAGGGGATACTTTTCTGACATGCCATTTTAATTAGTGAAGACATGATTAATAAAATTATATGTTTGTTTGCTCTCAGTCTGTCAATGGTGCAATCTTACAAGTTGAGCCTTGTCTCTAAATGACAGGGCAATTTGGGGGAAGGAACAGCACTGGCTTCAGAGGTAAACACATTCATCTTCCCATTAGTTTAGACAAAATCTATCCTCAGGCAGGTTATGTGCCAGGACACTGATATATGCCATAAGGATGCACTGCTATAAACTCCACCTCAGCAAAGTCTTCCAGATGGAAAATGAATTCAAAAGCATCTCCAGAGAAGAGTGCTAACAGGAAAATTTTTACTCTCTCAGTTATGTAGCTTTGTTTAAGCATAGCTCCTCTTGAGAAAAGTCATTGCATGTGTCACTAGCAATTCAAGAAAGCCCGAGTGCCAAGCAGGCAAGCTCAATGATCTTAAGCAAATTCAAGCAATCTTCTTCTAGGGTTACAGCCCAAAAGAGCAAGTTTTCAAATAAGTTATGAGTTAACTGGAAATAAAACCTAACTCTTTAAAAAACAAACATGCATATTTTTTCTTTTCTTGACTTCAGAAGAATCTGAGAAGATGGGAAATATTTAAAATAAAGTGCATAAAACTGGGCATTATATTAAACCTTCAGTGATACATCAGAGAACTAACATCATGCAGAATGATCCCAGGAATATGGAGAAAGACATATTAAAAACAAGACATTCACTCTAAGGAGGTTCTAGAGACATAACGCAAAGCACCATTACAAAGGTACTTAGGACAATCATCCTAACAAGTTATTGCTAAATGTCAATACCAACAGCTGTCCAGTTTAAATAAAGACACTCTTTCATAAGTTAGCAGGGACATGCTGTTTTCTGTACATCCTTTTATGTATTCTCTATTTAACACATATGTATATCAGGAACCCATGAACCAGTTATCTGCATTTTCATTTGGCAAGATGCTAAAAATAAATTTATACTCAAAAGTAATTTATCAGTGTGTTGTATGACAAAACTTTTCACAGGATATGCAGCACATATCTCTTCATCTTAGATAGCAATTCCACAACAAACCAAAGTATGGATACCACCAAAGTCCAATTTCATGAACCAATGAGTTTTATTGGGGTTATTCACAGGTGTATAGGAGAAGGGTTACCTACAAGAGCAGAAGTGACTCAAAGACAGCTATATCACCAAGGCTCACCCCAACATGGATGACAATTCATAAAAGGTGAAAAACCTGGAGCACACTGCCCAGCATGTAGGCAGCTCAACAGGTTGGAGAGAGTCTTTTCAAAGTTATTCACTTGGTGGAAGCCTCTTCCAAGCAGCTTGGCTAGTTTCTGCTTCATCTAAGCAGCTGGTCTTATCTAAGAGTCTCCTTATGCAGATTTGCTTGTCTGAGAGTCTTCTTTGCAGTTCAGATTCCTTCTGTCTCAAAGGAATGGTCACCATTTATTGTTTATTCTGACAGGTAGAGGCCTAGTGAATCTGATCAGTTTCAGGGACTTCCTGAGGCTATTTTGAGTTGTACAGCTTCCTGCTTAAGAAGCTTCCTATAGGATGGAATGTTAGGATCTTGGAGTAAGCTGTTACACAACACGGTGACATCTGTGTTAGTGGCATTTTTTATATGGGCAGCAGCACAAATTCGGTGTGTAATTGTTAAGATACAAAGGAAAAGTTTATAAATTGCCAAAAGAAAATTGAATGAAAAGATATTTAAAAGGAAATGCGTACTGGAAATAGTTTTTCTACTCCCATTGCTAAATATAAATTTAAAACATGATCCCTATACATAATAAGGCAAGCATAAGACTATCAAAGTTGGTCCAAGGATTGTCACAGTGATAACTTTCCTGTTTTGTTTTCTGATTTCATTTTGTTTTAACTTCATGTATTTCAGATTGGTATTGAAAAAAACCATTGAACAAGGAAGGATAAATAATAAGGAAAGATGAATACGATAAAGCCTGCTACCCTCTCTAGACAAGTAATGTCTCTTTTTTTTTAAGGCTGGTAGCCTAGCAAGAAAAAATAAAAATCTTCAGCTAATATCCAGTACAACAATATACCACAGAAAATTCTTTGCCATTTCCACCGGACAAGATGCTATCAGATGACACTAGGGAATGATTTGGAAACTTGATTACCTTTGGAAGTTACTAAGTTTATTAACAAGAATGTCAGTGGAGACTAGTAGTGAACACTAGACTTCCACTGCTATTTAGCGTTAGTGTGGACTTGCTCATCCTTGCAATCAGCAGCTGCTGAGCAGAAATACTGAAGTATAGAACATAGCACAGTGCTAGCCCCTCCCGGATCAGAATAACATCATAGTTAAACTTAGCCTGGTTCAAATGGAGCATTTAAAGATCTGGGGTTAGTAACAATTAGAAAACATTGAAATTTGAGCAAAACCAAAATCACCCATCAACTGAAGAATAAGAAATCTCTCAATCACAAAGAAATTCAACAAATGTCAATATAAAGATATAAAATATTAGAATTATCTAACAAAGGTTGTGAAACACCAGCATAAAACTACTCCAGTGAGCCAGTGAGATGCATATCCAGAAACAGAAACAGAAAACACCAGCAAAAAATGGAAATTTTAGAATTGAAATAACTAAAATTTAAAAATAAAAAAATCTCACCATTCCACATTGAAATTGAAGAGCCAGCTGTGTGAGCAAATAAGAAAATGCGCCGTCTGAGTGAGATACAAATAACACAGTGGTAAGAAAAACAAGAGTGTCGGAGGCTTCTGGGATTTATGCAAAGATACAGCATTCATGTCAAGAAGAAGAAGGACTAAAATGTACCCAAAGAAATAATGTCTGAAAACTTCTTAAACTGAACAAGAAACATAAAAGATTCCATAAGCTACTGGACATCTAAATAACATGAAGGGGAAAAACATATACCAAAATAAATCATAATTTAACTTTAGAAAATTAGACAATGGAAAAATATTTAAAAGCAGGCAGGGAAAATAGAAGCTTCAACTTGAAGGAAAATGTATTTGAACAATGGATTTCTCCTTAAAAAGCAGAGTAGTCAAAGAAAATGTCACAGTGTTTATGAAGTGATGAAAGAAAAATCAATGCCAACCCAAATCCTTATCCATTATAAATGGTGTTCAGTAAAAGGGTGAATATTTTAAAATTATGGGTAACTAAGTAAATTGTTGCCAGTATGCTTACCCTATAGTAATGGTCAATTAACAATGAAAATGCTAAAAATAGTTTTGAAAGGAAGAAAAACATCAGTAAGAAAAATCAGAATAGGAAAGACATATCTATAAATGTGATGGTTTGTCTTTTTGAGATTTTCATTATAGTTATAATATACATTGGCTTTAGTTTGCTGAAAATTTCTCATTAATATCATTCATATATGTGAATGAAAATATATGTATAATTCTCTGGTATTTTACACATTCACAACTATCATTAAAACATATTGGGCTTTAACATCGTTCTGAGATGTCTAAGTTGTTTATTGAAGCAAAATGTGACAGTGCTGTCTAACAAGACTATAAAATGCATTGGTGAAGTAGTAATAACACGTGACATTAATGGGAGAGGGTAAAGTGACACAGGAAAGTGTGACCCTCGTGTGTTTTACAGAAAAGAATAAGAGTAAAATCAGTGATCTCCTGATAAATTTTATGAGTTAATGAATTACCCATAGCGATTACAATAAAAAATCTAGCATATGAGATAAATTTTATAATTTACTTTGAAAATAATTAAAAATAAATTAGAATTTTAAAGAGAAACACAAGCATTACTATAAATTCACAAAACTAGAGTTCTATCTAACACAAATGTTCAACTAACCCATAGAAACATAAAAAAGAGAACAGAAACAAATACTAAGAAAAAAATAACAAATAGTAGTTAAACACAAATTGTACAATCCTTATGTTTAAGTTTTCTAAATATGCAAATTAAAGATTAGGATGCATTATAAAGCATGATCCAAATTTATAATGTCTATGAGGCATTCAGACAACTCAAAAGTAAACAGGGAAAGAAGACACATTATGCATACACTAATCAAAGGTAAACAGTAATAAACATCTATTACATGATATTAATGATACTAAATGAGGTAAATCTAGATCAAAGAATACTAGCCATGGTAGAAAAAAGCATTATAGATTGTTAAAAGGATCAGTCCACTAAAAAGAATTATCTTGATGTGTATAAAACAAATAGAGTTGCACTCTGCAAATGCAAGACAAACATGAACTGGGAAATGGTCAAATCCACAAATGCCTTTGGAGAAATTAACTCACGTTTTTCAAGAAAACTTAGAACAAACAAACAAAATTCTAATGACTATCAAAGAATTTACCAACCTAATTGACCTTTACACAATGTGCCATGGAACAGCACTATCCACACTCTACTAAAGTGCACAGGAGATAGAAACTGAAATAAGTTGTATCTTGGGTGTTACCACCATAAACACACAGGAGCAGTGAACACCATGAGATTTAAACAAACAAACAATGAAAGTAGTTGACAAATAAGAAAAAAGAAAGGGTGGGCAGCAGGAGGCAAGAGGAGTCAGAGGCAGTAATAGCAATAAGGAGTAAATGTGCTCACCATACACTTCATACAGTATTAAGCAGTCAGAAATGTAAAATCTAATGAAGGCATGTATAACTTCTAAGTTGTTAAAATTATAGAATGTTATCTGACAAGAAGAGTCACACCATTAATAAACAATAAAAATAAGAGAAAATATATCTAAGTATTTGGAAACTGTCGTAATTGGGTTTTCATTGCTATGAAGAGGCATCATGCCCATGACAACTGTTATAAAGAAAACAATTAATTGGGGCATCTCACTTACTGTTTCTGAGGTTCAGTCCTTTATCAACATGACATGGTAACTAGAGCTGAGAGCCCTTCATCTTGATGCAACAGGAAGTCAACTCACTGCTCAAGGGAAGCTTGAGCAAAAGAGACCTCAAAGCCTGCCCCCACAGTGACACGCTTCCTCCAACAAGACCATGCCTACTAATAGTGCTGCTTCCTTTGGGGGCAATTTTTTTCCAAACCACCACAGAGAGTAAGAAACACATTTTAATTCATTACTTCAAAAAGAAAACTCAGAAAAAGAAAAAATACACTGAAATGAATGAAAATAAAAAGATAGCACTTAAAATTTGATGGGTCACAGCTAAAGCCATGCTGAGAGCACATTGTATAGCACTAAATGCATTCATTAGAAAAGGAGGAATATTTAAAACAGTAGAACAAGTTCTCACCTTCAGAACCTATATTAAAAGAGCAATATATATATATATATATATATATCAACAAAAAGAAAAGAATACACATGTAAAATAAGAGTTGACTCCTTGAAAATATCAATAAAATTAGAATGTACCTTCAGAAAGGGTGAAGAACAGAAGCTGTCAATGAAAGTTCCCACTCCTAAAAGCCCAGCACCAGTTAGTTTTAGAAGAGACTGCTACCAGACTTTCAAAGAAGAGTTAATGTAAAACTCTTGAAATTATGCGATAAAATAGAAACAGAAGGAACATTGCCCAATTCATTTTATGAGACCACAGTTACCCAATACCCAAACCACATAAAGAACCAACAATGCAGGGAAGTTTCAAATCACAGAAATCCATAAATGTAATCCACTATATAAAGAAATTGAAGGAAATAAAAAACAAAAAGCATGGTCATCTCATTACACGCCTAAAAGACCTTTGACAAAATTCAACACTACTTCATGACAAAAATCCTGGAAAACTTTAAGAATACAAGTGATATCCTTAAATGTAATAAAAGCAGTTGATAGCAAACCCATAGCCAACATCAACAGTCACTAAAACCAAAAAATTAATAAATGGGACCTCATTAAACTGAAAAGCTTCTGTAAGTCCTGTGACACTGTCCTTTGAACAAAGTGGCAGCCCAGAGAGTTGATTTCTTGCATCTACTCCTTTTGAGTGTAATTTCTTCTTCTTGATCTAGAGCTTTCAGGAGTGCTGTTAAATTGCTAGAATAAGATCCCTCAAGTTCTGTTTGTTTACTTGTTTTGTTTTGCTTTTTTGTTTTGAAGGAAGCACTAGCTACTATGAACTGCCTATGAGAACTGCTTTCATTTTGTCCCATAATCTTAGGTATGTTGTGTATACATTTTCATTCAGTTTTAAAAAGTCTTCATAATTTCTGTATTGACCCATATTTCATTCAGTAGAGAATTGTTCAGTTTCCATACATTTGTAAGCTTTCTGTTGTTGTTGATAACCACCTTTGATCTGTGGTGTTCTGATAGGATGCAGGAAGTTATTTCAATTTTATTTTATCTGTTGAGACTGCTGTATTGTGTCTGAATACAAGGTCAATTTTGGAGAAATTTCCATTAGGTGAAAATAAAAAGGTTTATTCCTTTGTGTTTAGGTGAAATGTTCTAGAAACATCTGTTAGACCCACTTGGTTTATAACATCCCCTAGCTGCAGCTATTCTGTTTAATTTTTGTCTAGATCACCCGCCTATTGATGAGAGTGGGGTATTTAAGCTTCTTCTATAAAGATGTGAGGGGTAGTATGTGATTTAAGTTATAGTACTATTTCTTTTACATACTTGAGTGCCCTTATGTTTAGGGCATAGAGGTTAAGAATTGAAATGTTTTCTTGATGGATTTTTTTCCTCTGATAAGTATGTAGTGTTCTTCTCTATCTCTTCTGATTAGTTTTTGTTGGAAGACTATATTGTTGGATATCAAAATGGCTACACCAGCTTGCTTCATAGGTACATTTTTAAATACCTTTTTTTAACTCTTTACTCTAAGGTAACGTTTATCTTTGATGAAGAGGTGCATTTCTTGGATGAAGAAGAAGGATGGATCCTGTTTCCTCACCACTCATGTTCGTCTGTGTCTTTGGGGGGAGAGTGAGGTTATTGTTGTTGAGAGATATAAATGACCAGTTATGGTTGATTCCTTTTATTTTGTTGGTTGTGTTGGTAGTGCTACTGGTAGTGACAGGTAGTGCATATGCTTCCCTTCTTTTTAGATGGCCTGATATTATTTATTCCCCACGTTTTCACAGTTGTAGTTAACATGGTAGGTTGGAATTTTCCTTCTAGCACTTTCTATAGGGTTGAATTTGGAGATACATATTATTTGAGTTTGGTTTTTGCTGCGGGAGCTCCTTCCGCTCCTTCAGCCAATAGCCTTTCAGATACCATCCCACTGGGGCATGGTCTCTTATACTTTTAAAGAGCAGTGGGAACTGGGCGCTCTCTCTCTCTCTCTCTCTCTCTTGCTTGCGGCTCCCATTTTGGCACCTAGACTCTCTTGTTTCCTGTTTGAGATGAGAGGACTGTTGTTTGGGACGGTGATCTGTAAGTTTCTCCCCTTAAATAAATGACCCCTTTTATCAGCCATAATTCTTAACAAGTGTGAAATTGTTTTGCGGCTTCAGGTTTTTATCATAGAATATCTTATTTTCTCCATCTATGGTGATTGAATGTTTTGCTGGATAAGTAGTCTGGATCAGCATCTATTAGAGTCTGCAGCACATCTATCCGTATGTCTTCTGGATTTTAGAGTCTCCATTGAGAAGTCAGGAGTAATTCTAATAGGTCTGCCTATATATGCTACTTGGCCATTTCCCCTTGCAACTGTTAATATTCTTTGTTCTGTATGTTTAGTGTTTTGGTTATTATGTGCAAAGGATATATTATTTTCTGGGGTGTGAGGGGATTCACAAGAAGAAAGAAAATAGTGTTCCATCAGGGTGTTCTTATTTAGTCTCCATGGAATGGGATAGAGACTGGAGAGAAGACAATCCTGAAGGTCTCCTATAGAGCTGGGGATAAGACTGGAGGATTGGATCTGGTGAAACAGAAGGAAAAGGAAAATCTTCTCTCAGCCTAAGTGCTTCCCTGGCAGGAGTGGTCTGTGGATGTTATCAGGGAGTGTCTGCTAGAGTTGCGGGCTGGAATAAAGCAAGGAGTAGGGCTGGGGAGGTTAGGAGGAGGTTTGTGGGATACACAGGATGTGTTGTAGAGGAGGCTTCAGCAGTTCTTCTGCTGAGATTAGGGATTTGGATCTGGAGGAGAGAAGAGAGCAGTGAAGACTTCAGTTTGTTTACCTGCTTCCCTGGCCTTCGGCTGGTATATTTCCGGGGAAATCCTCCTGAATTTGGAGGCTGAAATAATGGATGAGTTGGGAAAAGGAAGATTGGAGGAGATCTTTGTGATCAGCTGGGATTGCAGTCAGGGAGGAAAGGGAGACCACAACGGATGTCCTACTACAGAGCTGGGGATGAGAGTGGGGGAGTCGAAATGGAAGAACAGGAGAGGTGAAGACATGCAGTCAGCCTACCCACTTCCCTAAAAGGAGTAATCTTTGGGTTAGCAGATAGTGCCTGCTGGAAGCCGGGGGCTGGTAATTTAGTTGGTTCTTCATATTATGCGTGGAGGTAGTGCATGTGAATGCAGGTGCCCTCAGAGGTCAGAGATGATGTCAGATCCCCCAGAGATGGAGTTACAGGTGGTTGTGTGCTGATTCACATGAGGGCTAGGAGTCTGGCTCTCTGCAATAACCACATATGTTCACCACTGAGCCGTACCTCCAGACAGTACCTATGACTTTTAAGTTCCTTCAAAAAGACGTCTAAGCCTGATGATTTCAGTGGAGAATTCCATCAAATGCGTGAAGAATTAGCACCAATATTACATAATCTTTTCCAAAAATAAAAGAAGTATTTCTTACATTATTAATTTTATCATGATATGAAACCAAGCAAATCTCAAAAATATGAAATTTGCCATGAATATGAACAAAAGATATTAACAGAATATTAACACAAACAATTTAGTAGTTTACTTCTCAAACCGTACTTGAAAACTTAATTGTTACAGGAATAAGAAGTTGACTTAAATTTTTAAAGAAATACAAGTCACTGTAATAGGTTAGAAAGATAAGTCAAATGGTCTCACTGATACATAAGAGCAGCTGACAGACTGCTAAACCTCAAAACCATACAGAAGAGTAATGCCACCTTAGTTTTGATTTTTATACTTTATATCACAGTAACTATGACTGTGTATGACCCCCAAGTGTCTCCAGTGTGAGAACAAGTAGGAAGCATGTATGGCAATGTTCATGGACATCAAAGACAGCACACTCAGCAGGCTTTGAACTGGTTAACTCTTGATGAACTTGAAAAACTATAGTCAACCATTCTCTTTTTCTAAAATTGCAATGGCTCTCGTTGTTCTCTGTTTTCTTTTTTCCTTTTTCTTTTTAAAGGAAAATTCCAAAGGGCCCAAGTTTGCACATTCCCTTTTCCTATCATCAAACTTGAAACTTTCATTCAGATTTCAAAACCTCAAGAGAAAGAACCCCACTCAATTTGGTTCAGATGCCTAACCTGATTAAATCAATTAAAGCCTGGTGTTATGATAGGTGGTAGAGCCCCTGGGATTCACAGAGCTGAGAGAATCCACTTTGTTGAGAGTTGTTAGACTGGACAAACATTCTAAAATGCACTGAGAAGTTCATTGTATCTTTGCTGTCAAGGAAATTAGACTATGGTGAAATTGGGCTTTTTTCACTTGCCTCTCCTTATCTTCTCTCATATTTTCTGATTTTATCCATTCTTTAAAAGTAAACCAAACCCACCTTCTCCTTGGATATCTATCTGTATGTTTTTGTCTTCATTGATCTCAGTTCATTGAGATTCCCACCATAACAGTGCAAAGTAACCAGCCATGATGCACTGCCAGCTATGGCTCATGGTTCACTATGATTTTATTTGAATTTCTGTTGGCTCAGAAATCATGACCAACGTTTCTCTGTGTCTGTGCTCTGTGTTTGTGCTTTTGAGGATGTTATGAGATAGGATATCACTATATATCTCAGGCTGACCTCAAACTTAGGCAATCCTCCTGTCTTACCTCCTAAGTTTTGAAATAACAAGTGAGTTCTGTTATAATTTAAAAATTAAAAAAAATAGGGGCTGGAGAGATGGCTCAGCGGTTAAGAGCACTGCCTGCTCTTCCAAA
>LOEQ01004458.1:69368-101551 GCA_001685075.1 Bramus lutescens
CTGAGTTCAATTCCCAGCAACCACATGGTGGCTCACAACCACCTGCAATGAGGTTTAATGCCCTCTTCTGGCCTTCAGGTATATACACAGAATATTGTATACATAATAAATAAATAAATATTTAGAAAAAAGTTTAAAAAAATAAACAAAGCATGAAAGAAAGATGCCATGCAGCAGTGTTCAGGGGGAGAGGTTTTTATTGGGGGAAAATGAGTAGAAATGGGGGGTAGGGGAGAAAGGAGACTGGCCTCTGGGGATAAAAGTGGCAGAAGAGAAAGACAGAGAGAGACAGGCAGAGGAGCAGAGAGAAAGGGAGGAAGAGACAGGAGGTGGGCAAAGCATCCTTATAAAAGGGGATGTAACAAATGTGAACAGAAGGTGCTCTAAGTGGCTGCAGCTGAGGACATATCCTTCAGGACCTCAAGGGAAGACCAGGACAGATACCTGAATACTAGCAGAGCAACCATAACAAACTTTGCACTTCTAAATGCCTCAGATTGGCACTTTTTACATGTACTGATAGTATTATAGGGGATCAATAAATTATGTTTATTGAATGATGATCAACACATTTTTAGAATATTTTCCAAAATAGAATCTAAACAGATACATATTTGAAAAGTGGTATAAAAGTGTAGACAATATAGAATGTAGTGATCAAGTTAAAGAATAGTCAATAACTTAATGGAAGCTTTCATATTCAAATATTTTTGCAGAGGACAGAAACATTAAATTATTTACCACAGTTACTGAATTATTCTTCACAGAATATAGATGATAAGAAATATCTTATCTGCTTGATTGGCAATGCACTTGGGGAGAGGAGTGCTAAGGGATTTACATGGAATTGAAACCAAATCAGCTATGATGCTGGAGTTCAGTTTTATGTGTATTCATTCTTTATTGACTATATGTTATGGTGATATGAAATAAAAGAAGTGGTCCCCACTTTCAAGGAACTCATAACTTAGTAGATAAGACAAAATACATTAAATATTGAAGATAATAAAATGTTACCATTGAAATCTATCTCTGCCATCATAAATTCCCTCATTCTACTCTTAGATTTAAAACTCCTATCCTGACACTGTTTTATGTTGATCAGTCCTTTCGTATCAGTCAAACTTGGCTTCTGTATCATTTTCTCTCAACCTATTATATCTTTCCTTTCAATTCTGGTCCCCACTGTACCCCATGCTAAAGCAATATTTCCCTCAATTTTTATTCTTTTTGTTCTATGCATTCACCCATCCATTCATTTAATACATCACTGGATGAATACAAAACATTTGCCATAAACAGACACTGCCCTTGACCTTCATACTGGCAGAAGAACAGCAAGTGAAGTCAAGTTGCTGTCTCTGTCCTCTGAAACTAGCTGGTTTATAAATCAAACCTTCTTCTCTGGTTACCTATACTGCAATTTCAGTCTGACAAGGAAAAGTGAGCGACACCCCAGATATGTCCAGTGTCAGTAGAAATACATTATTTCCATCCTTGCTTCCATGCTGAATTTAAATAAGAATCATTTTAAAAGAGCTCTCTGTCCCACATCCCAAATATTTCCTCTTACCTTCAGTTACCTACTTCTCAATGTCTTTCTCTTAGCAAACAGCCTTTCCTCTTTCCAGATCGCACACTGTGAGCCTGTCTTATGAGAACCTCCTGTCTTCTGCATCTCTCTTTCAGGCTCTATTTTCTCTCCTGGTCACTTCCCATGAAGGCCAATTGGCTTTTGATTTTTCATATTTTGCCCTCTCTCTGGTGTCCCCAGATATACTGTTCACCTAACCAATCCCAAGATCCTCTTTGCATGTTCAGCTCTATCATAAATCATTTGCCTTTGCATATAAGAATATATGCAGAAAAAGAAAAATCCTGTGTGGTTTCTTTCTCTATTTACCACCTTATAATTTTCTTTCCGTAAATAAGAAGTGAAGAGAATAAACCTCAAAGAAGAATCCTAGACGTATCCTGCAAGATCATGAAGTTCTTCTCCATGGAGATACATTCTAGAAGGGTCGACACTTGTAGGTTGCTAGATTAACAATCTCAACTACCTGTTTGTAGTTGTCTCTAGTCCTGTGATATGAAAACCCACAGAGATATTCTTTTGTTAGTACTAATCCACGTGTGTTCAATAAAAGCAGAGATAAAATTTCATTACTATCTTGCTAACACAGACAAAAACAGATAGCTTGTAACAGTACAAATATAAGCAGGGAAAGGGTCTAATGTGTAAGAAAGTGGCTCATAGCTCCTTACATCAAGAAGAAACCCAAGATCATCCTCGGGAGTAAAGTGAGCTGTGTGGCCACTGAGTATGGACATGGCTCTTTTTCCTTACCTCGCTTCTCTTCTCCCATGTGGTCACCTTGCTGTGCCCAGCAAGCTCTGCTTCTATCCTGAGCATCGGAATTCTCCATCCCTTGATGAGAGAGTGCAACTTGGAAGATGGAATTATCTGCTGGAGAAACAGCAAAATCTATTTTTCAAATAAATAAGCAAATAGATAAATAAATAAAACACCAGTGTTTGAACCTGCCAATACCTACAAGATCCAGAGAGGCAATGGCTATGAAAAGTTCCCGCCAACTGCAATATCATTTCTATTAGTTCTCCAGGCTCCTATTCTGAATTCAAAGCAATTTATCTAGGGTTCAGACACTGACACTGTGATTTAGCTTTGGCTTTATGGCAACTTCAGGTCTCTAATACATGCGCTCCTGCCATTGATTTTGTTCCCCTTCAGCTGCTGCTGCAAATGTAATTGAAATTTTTTTTTCTTGCCTCCTGACCTAATGTTAAAGAAAAATAAAAGTCTAAGGCGCAATCGGGGCAGTGTCCTGTGCATCTCATACACTCTGTTAATGAGAAATGGTTTCTTTTTGGAATAAAAAGAACTTTTCTAACATGTCCCCTTAACAAGTTATGCATTGGGGGTTGTTTATTTATTTCAATTAATTATTAATCAATTAATATTTCCAGTCCAATCACATTTTCCTCCTTTCTTCCTTACCTCCTAGTCCTTCCCCACAACCTTCCCTCTGCCCAGTCCCCATCCGCTCCTCCTTTGTTTCTCTCCAGAAGAGGGCAGGTCTCTAATGAATATCAATCAAACATGCCATATTAAGTTAAGACTAGGCATCTCCCTTCATATCAAGGCTGGACCAGACAACCCAGTATGAGGAAAAGGGTTCCCAAAACAGGCAAAAGAGTCAGAGATAGTCACTGTTCCCACTGTTAGGAGTCTCACAAGAAGACCAAGCTACACAATGAAACCTATATACAGAGTGCCTAGGTTCAGCCATCCCATGACAGCCTCCTGATTGTAAGTTCAGTCTCTGTGAACCCCTATGGGCCAAGAGTATTTGATTCTGAGGGGTTTCATGTGGTGTCCTTGACCCTGCTGGCTCCCACAATTGTTACTCCGTGCCTCTTCCACAGGATTCCCCAAGCTCCACCTGATACTGGCTATGAGTCTACATCTGTTTCCATCAGTTGCTGAATGAAGCCTCTCTGATAACAACTGGACTAAGCAACAAACTATGCATATAGCAGAATATCATTAGACATAATTTCATTGACTTTTTTTGACTGGGTAAGTTATTGCATTTTTAAATCCCAATAACCCACTCCATAAGAGGGTGGAATATAGCAAGACATACAGACAGTAAACACCCGTATAGGACAACTGGGTATGTTTTAAGCTTCTTCAGTCTCAATGCTTTTCATATGATGAACCACTTCCTTTTCCAGCCTTGTGGTGATAGGAAACAAAAATGGCTCACAGGCAAACAGAGGCAGTTATCCTCACACAAGGAGGCTGACAGACCAGCCTGTCACAAGCTGATTCTTAGACACAATCAGTCTGTCTTTCATGTGTAATCCTTAGACACATACTGAAAGTGACAGCCCGAAGGGCCAGCCACATTTCATTCATTTCCTTTATTTTCTCTGAACTTTCTCCACTGAAATGAAATGCCATGGTTAATATGCAGTAGGTTCCCCTACGTCATTCTAATAACCAAATGGTATTCTTTTCTATAAACATGACATATTTAGTCATCCCACTATTAATGCACATGTGAATGATTACTACTCCAATATAGTTCATTTCTACAGTAAATACTAGCTTTCCTTGAAAATTATGATTCTAGATTTTTAAATTGCCTCAAAATTTGTTTGAGAAATAACACATGAAAATATTCTAAGATGAGTTTTGATTAGGAGACAGCAGTGGCCATGTTTTACCAGTAACAGTTAAACTTATTTCTCACTTCTGAAAACAAAAAATAAGCCCAGAATTACCGTTAATCCAAATCTTAAAACTACAGCAAGAAATCAATATAAATCCTTCCTTAGTCACAGCTCCAGCTATCAGAACATCTGGGTGTCTACATTAATTCCTGAATGATCAGCTTTTCCTCATGGTATCACAAGACAGTGTTTCAAAATAAACACTGCTGCACTTCAAGTCTGTCAGTTTAGAAGGAACTGGAGACATGAGGAGCGATAACAGAAGTATAGCCTTCCAAGTTACCAGGTAGGACTTTGGACAATTTGCATAATTTGGATCTTGCATGTCCCTCAAAGAACCAATGTTAAGGGCTTGGATGCCATAATGGTACACACTGGGAGAAGGTGGCAAGACCCACACATGAGCAAGGGTATGTCCCAGAAGAGGATTGTGGGAGTTCAGATCTTCCTCTACCTTTCTTTTGCTTTATAGCAATAAGATAAATAGTATTGTTCGATGGCATGTCCTGTCATGCCTTACTTCAGGCTTGACAGCAAAAGCAACTAAGCCACAAGTCATGTGCTAGAATATCCAAAACTGTGAACCAAAGTACGCCTTTTGTTAATATATCTTATGAGCTAGGGTATTTCATTATAGTGTCAGAAAGCAAATAAAAGCACAGTTTAATTTAAATGAGTTTCTGCTTTCCCATCCAGAAGAGGGAAATAAGAATGCGTACTTTCCAGGGTGGTACTGAGAATGAGCTCACCTGAAGGAAAATTCCAGAACAAGGCACACAGTTTGATTTTCTTTCTGATAAGAGAAGACAAAATTTTCAATCACTTACCAGATCAATAGGTTTAGAATATTTTATTAACAGGAACTCATCCAATGAAAACTCATATGTGACCATAAGGAATTAATTTATATGTGTGTGTACTCCTGAATATGTACAATCATATGTATAGATAGATACATAATACATATATTTCTAAATACATAAGTATATTCTTTTAAGTCTGTATAATGTCAGGTGAATTTATGTTTTCAGAGTTAACCATTTGGTACTGGATTACTAATTGGCAAACTCTTCCCTGGGGAAGACTAATTTTCCTACGTGAAAAAAATGAGACCATGAATTTTAAAATTATTAAAGAGATATATATGGGAAGGTTTTGAGGTAAGAAAGGGGAAAAGGAAATTATACTTTAATACTGAAAATTATTTTTTAAAAAGAAAAGCATTCTTTGAAGTGTGTACCTAAATATTCCCCCCACAACTCATAAAGGAAGAAAACTTTGCAACTGGACAAAATTCTCTTCATCGGTTTCAGGTAGATTATGGATCCTTTTTCTGACAAATTTCTTGAGAAAAAAAAAATCTCATACACAGTCTTTCCTTCACAGATGAACCCAAAAAAATGCATCTGAGAGTCACACCTAGAATTATATCAACCACAAGCCCCTTCCGGTTCGCTCAAAGGAGAATCAAAGCATTTGCTGAAACATTTTCATGCATGTCATCTACTGCAGGCTTGTCATGTCTCCCCGTGATCCTCACACCTCTCGTCGTCACAGATCCATTGATGCAATCCTTCACTGTTTCCATCACCTTCCTGGGAGACCCTGCAAATGCTACTTCTCTCAGAAGAAATGCCTGTATCAAAGAAACCCCACTACTTGCTTAGTGAAAAGGTGTTACAATTTTTCAGGGTCAAACTCAAGATACACACTAAAGATAAGATTATTTAGAAAGAGAAAAGAATTAGATAGATTGAAATTTCTCATGAGTCATGTTCTGATTTAGTCTTGGTGTTTTGCATGCACACAATGCACACAATGCACACACGCTCACACATATACACACTCAAACACACAATTGGTAAAACAATAATTTTTAATATCAGTCAATTAAACAAGAATTCAAATACAACCCCTGGGGTTACACAACTGCTATTGGGTTGAACCAGAACACAAGTAAATGTCAGACTGACTCTAAAACAATGATTTAGGGGAAGGAATAAAATCTGTAGGTTGTAGGAAGAGTTTTCAAAATATTTTTATTTCTTGTATCTCCTAGGTTCCAAGCAACTAGAGTAATCAAGTCAATTCACCAGGAATGCTGTTCCTTCTTCGTGAAGGCTTAATAAAAGTGACAGACATGCCTGGATTCTCTTCCCACCGCTCCCCTGCCATCCAGCGCTGAAAGACTGGAAGAGAGAAGGAAGATATGTTTAGGATAGAGGTTTAAGAAAGACGAAAATCACAGTCAGCAAGCAAAGAAGAGTTTCACACAACCCATTGTCCTCAAGCCCTGGCAACTCCACCCCTCTGAAGACAGTCTAGGAAAGGCCATTTTACCACTTATCAGGAGAGATCAGGACTTGCCTTGCCCTCTCTCTGACCTAATGAATAGGTCCCCAAGACCTACAAAGCAAGCACTGTTCACTTAATGTGGCTTCTGTACTGGTAATCTCACGTAATCAAACTCTACATCTATTATATTAATAGAATGCCAAGTCTCAAAAGGACATGAAGTAAAATAATGTTCTTTTTAATTCAAAAGCCTTGCAACACATCTGTGCTTAACAATTATTTGCCTAAAACAAATTTACTCATCAGTAAATTTCCTGTATTAAAGTAGTACATAAATTAAATTAGAATCCCCATCATTGGAGAATAATGACATCAGAGTTATGGATTTAATCATTTTATTGACTTAAAAGAGTTCTTTTCCTGGGGAAATATTAGTACATAAAACTACTACTAAGGTAGTTAATAATAATTAATGCCTAAGGTCAGAGAACAAATCACTTTTAGCCCCATAATGAGCATTTCCTGGCTACTAGTTTGATGTTGACCTTGTGAGTACAGATGTCAGAGGGTACATATATATTCCATATGACATTAAAACATAACTCTTTAACTTAAATGGCCTTTCTCTCATAGTAGTTTAATAGCGATACACTGTACAATCTGCCTAGTCTTGCTAGCACTTTCTTCAGGCAATGTTTATAGAGGTTTTTTATTGGTTTTGTTTTGGTTGGTTACTAATTTGGGTGGCATACAACTGATTTGAAAGGGGCACACTGGTAGGTTTTTAGAGAAAGGAAGAAAGATAAAGGAACTAAAAGTCAAAGTCTGCATAGAGTCTCCGAAGAGAGGAAGTGTTTCGGCAGCCTGGCACCCTCCCACGCTCTCTCCGGACTGGATAGGATTGCTGGGAAAACACTGACAATGTAAGCACAGGATTTTGCAAGAAAATGCAAACATAATGTTCTTCTTCATTGGACTTGATGACCTGACTCTAAAGCATCCCAAAGAAAAGCACTAATAACTATCATTCACGAAGCTCCTTGCAATTAGATGCATACATACACACTCCTTATTGTTAGGTCAGAATAATTATCAATCCCATTTAATAGACGAAGACCCCAATTATTAGTAGTTAATGTATTTTTACAAAGAAACCCAGCTAGTAAGAATTGGAAAACCACTAATGGCATTCAGATGGCTCCTTGTAATTGAAAACCACACACACACATACACATACACACGTACACACACACAGGCACATACACACACACTCATACACACACACACAGGCACTCGTTATTGTAAAGTTACCATAGTGATCATCCTATTTAACTCATGAAGACCTCAATTATTAGTGATTAAATTTATTTGAGCAAGGTAACATAGCCAGTAAGAATTAAAATTAGGACTTGAGCCTTGGTCTACTGATAAAAAAAAATGTGATCTCCATTACAGCACATTATTCTTAATTAGCAATTGTTTATGTGACAAGAAAAGCAGTAATTGCTTTCGCTGAATCTTTTCTACTGGGGAGAATTAGCTAAGTGCGGAAGATTCATGGTGCACCTTTTATAACCTCAGAAATGGAGAAGGAAGATTATCTTAATATTCCTAGAGGATAAAATGAACCCTAGAATAAACTGATCAAGTTGGGAGGTAGAGAGAATAGTAGTGGGGGAACCAAGGAGCACTGAGCTCAGTGCAAGAGGGACATGAAGGAAAAAGAAAATTCTTTCACACAGAATCAAATGAAACTATATGAATGTTTAGAATTGAGTGTTCCAGAAATTATAAGAAGTTGAGTTGACCATTGACTTAAAAATGTGATGGTTTTATTGTTGATGCTATACTATTTTGCACATACATACATATGGTATAGTACGGTATACTATAGTACAATACAGTACAATGGAGCATAGTACAGTGCCTCATGGAGATGGTACACTTTGCCGTGTGAAAATTACCCTGCAAAGGCCTGGGGAGATGGTTCAGTGGGTGAAGTGATTGCTGTAAGAGTATGAGGACCTGAGTTTAGATCTTAAATATCCAGGTAAAAAGTCAGTTGTAATAGCCCACAGCTGTAATCCATCACAGCAGTGACATGAGGATCCAAGGAGCCCTTTGGCTATTCAGTCTTAACCAATCAGTAAAGTACGGGCTCAGTGAGAGCCTTTGTCCTCAGTGATAAATGAAGACCACAATACTGGCAGATACTCAATATCAACCTCAGTCTTTACAGGTGTGAACACACCCCCACACACACACACACACACAGTTTTCTGTGGCTTTGTGTCTGTGTTTCAATTTCCCTCATGAAGTAACTTCCTAGAGTTTCCAGGTAATGAATGTGATTCTTTTTTATTTTTCATAGTAATATTTATTCTTAGATTAAAGAAAATAAAGTTCTAGTCAAAGTATATAAACCATGTGCCAATTTAAGTAGCAGGACACTTTTTAATATATAAAAGTCAGCCTTTGTGGGGAAACTGGGAGAGGGGAGTATGAATATAAATAATCAAACATGTTATATGAAACACTTAAAGAACTAATTAAAATATGAAAAAAGTATTTATTCAAAATAAATTAGAACTTTAAAAATATGACCAAAAAGTGCCATATTGTCATCTATGCTTTATACAATAAAACTGTCTGTGAACATTTATTTCTTCTGTACAAATGTTTCTTCCCATAATTAAACATATGGTTATATATAAGGAAAAGAAATTAATAGCCTTTTCTTACACTAACAAAAACACTGGGAAAGAAGTCATGAAATACTCCCATTCACAATAGCCTCAAAAGCTATCAGGAAACGTGATTTAATTTAGAGATCAAGATACTTATAGTCACTCATTTGTTCATTTCACAAGAATAATTGCATTGGGTGCATAAAATAACGGAGAAATTTAAAAGGGAGTTTTCTCTGAGTTTTTAAAGAAATACTGTATGAAACTGGAGAGTAAGGATGATCCTAATGCATTTCAACTTGACCAAAATAAAGACGTGAGCGGATCTTGAGGTATTTTGATCACTTGTACTAAGCATAAGGCAGCGGGAAAGATGAGACAAGGACTCATTAGCTGATTACCGGAAAAAAGACACCTCTTCCTTCAGTAATTTGGAAACCAAGCTTTGGGGACTGGGAAGGTTGCCCAGCAGGCTGCAAGATCTACTACCAAAAGATGATTAAATACATGTGAATATTACAAACTCATTTGTGGTCTTCATTTCTGAATCTCCTATGCCTGGACACAGAAAAGCATGAACATCTATGTGACCCCCTGTGAGACAAGCCCTGATATGAGTGAAGCAATCAACCATCTCCCACACTTCAGGGCTAAAGCTACTCAAGGCAGCAAGTTAAAAAATGGGAAAATTGTATAGCCACCCTCAAGGACAAGAATATGTTTTCTTGCTCCCACATGAGTTCAGCGACGTCTTGTGTGATATCTTGCATTCTCTGGGTTTCATTTTGTATGAGTCTAGTATGCTAGACTTACAGATTGCTAGACTATGGACAAAAAGCAACAGCCTCTCTCTCCTCCTGCTTTTAATATGGAGCCAACCACTTGATTCCAAAAGAGGCGGACTTCCTATGAGATGATGGATTTAGCCCACAGAAGACAATAGTCTATGACAAACTTTTAAAGTAAAATGAATCTGGAAAGGACAGTACTTTCAACAAATTTATATTCAAGTCTTCATTTTTAATATGACTAAATGCATCCATTCCAACTAAAATACAATAAATACTTGATTGGTTTTAGGAGTTGGAGGTGATAGAAGTTTAGAAAACACATCACAGATTTTATTTGCTTTTCTTAGCATCTTTATAGTCTGTAATTGAAATATGGTTAAACTGATAGTTCCAAAGATGTGCCTAATATTCCTCACTTCTGGACTCTTTACAAGTAACAAGCTAACTGTGAGCTTCATATTCTTTCTTTCTTTCTTTCTTTCTTTCTTTCTTTCTTTCTTTCTTCCTTCCTTCCTTTCTTTTCTTCCTTCTTTTCTTCCTTCCTTCCTTCCTTCCTTCCTTTCTTCCTTTCCTTTTTAACTGATTACCCCCAGGTCAACCCAATCCAGTACACTTGGGAAAATAATACAGAAGGAAATAACATTCAACACCTTGCTTTGATTCCTGAACAATTATACAGAAATTACTTTCAAAATATGTTTTGTAACTAGCAATACCAATGTTTGAATAAGTGAAACAAAATTTGGCTACATTAAAAATATAACAGCCCAATTCAAAGCAGTATTATAAGAAGTTTGGGATAATTTGAGGCTGTAGACAAACAAAATTGGCAATCGTTTCAGGAAGCCACGATGTTATTTATGGGTAGTAAGGTCTTCTGACATATCTACATATTTACAATGAGAATGTGTGAATTTAAGATTAAGCAGTGAGAATGTTTATCTTTTAACGAATGTGTTGTTTTCTCCAGAAAGATATACATGTATTCTGTTTTGGGGAAATTTCCAGCAGTGGAACAGAAATTCTCCTAGATTCTGAGGAGGTATGTTCTTTTTAATTTAATGGCTGCCATTTATGACATGGTCTACTTGGGGAAAAAAAAAAGAAAGAAAAGCTGTTCAATTTCTTCTATAAAAAGTAAATCAAGTTTTTCAACTGACAAAATCAGTATAATAAAAGGCAAATGTTTCAACAGAAAAGTAGAACATTCATAATAAAAAAATTGTACATGAACCAAAAAACATCCTAAGTGACTTCAGAGTCAGCATTTAGAACAGTTAGTTGGAGAGGGTTTTTTTTTTTTTGAAGCCTCTCTTCATGTACAATGAGCCTTTTCCAGTGAGAATGTATTTTTTTTTCCTGAGCCTCACAAATGTAAAATCATTAATCATTTCCTGGGCACTTGATTGTACAATGATCAGCTCTGATCCCCATAGGAATAACATAGATAAACACCCAATAAAACAATGCCACAATTGCTGGGATTTCAGAGTTTTTAAAACTTCAAATCAAAGCTAGTGCACTTTGAAGTTAGAATGAGTCCAATTAACCTTGGTTGCAATAGGTCTCTAAATTCTTTCCAAGGAAAATACAACCTCAATAAACTTCAAAAATATTTACTTTGTTGATTTGCAACAAGTTTTAGAATTACTTACTGGGAGACAGAGGGCCTAGGAATGATTTTGTTGACCTTAATTATGTATGCCATCTGCGTTGAAAACTTCAAGCAGTTTTTTAAGGTTGCTACCAGACTTCATATACTCTGAGAAGCCTCCCTGGTTAATGCATATGTGATCCCTTTTTTTTACCATATTCTTGCAAAGCAAGTCATCTTTTTTGTATTCCCAATTCTTTGGGCACATTGTTACATTTACCAAAATCAGATTAGAAAAACAAAATTAAAAATAAAGCAAAGGATAACCAGACTACAATCCACAGCTTCAGAGAAGCTAGAACCTTTGTCCAAAGCTTGGTAACTGATGGAAGCAGATGCAGAGATCCACAGCCAAACATCAGGCTGAGCTACTGCAGTCCAGGCAAAGAGAGGGAGGAGGGAATGTATGAGCAAGGGGAAGGACAAGATCATGATGAAGAAATCCACTGAGACAGTTTACCAAAACTTGCAGGAGCTCAGGGACTCTAGACCCACAACTGGGGATCTTGCATGGGACCAAACTAGGCCCTCTGCGTGTGGGCAACTGTTATGTAACCTGTTATGTTTGTGGGACCCCAGAGAGTGGGACCAAGATCTATTCCTAATGAATGAGCTGGCTTTTTGAAACCCATTTCTTATGGTAGGATGCTGTGGGAACTCCTTCAGCTAATAGCCTTTAAGATACCGTCCCCTTTGGGAGTGATCTCATATACTATAAATACAGACATGATCTGTGGTCTGCTCTTAAATAAACTTTTATTATACTCCATCCTGAGCTAGTGAGGGACTACTTTATTTTAATCTGCGACAGTGGGAATCCTTTCTCAGTCTTGATGGGGGTTGGGGTCAGGGCTTGGTTCTGCCTCAGCTGAGTGTTCCAAGCTTTGTTGACTCCCCATGGGAGGTGTTGCCCTTTCTGAGGAGTGGATAGGGGTGGGTTGGGGGATAGGTGGAGGAGAAAGGTGGAGCAGAGGGGGAGGAGGGGAGGGAGGGGGAACTGTGGTTGGCATGTAAAATGAATAAAAAAATTAGATATTAAATAAACAAGATACAAAGATATGATAAACTCGACACCTTTTGACAAGCATTTAATTCAATTTTGGCTACAGAAATGAGATTACGTGTCTAACTTTTAGAAAAGTCATGTGGATGGGAAAGGTAAGAAATGAAGTCAGGTAGAGGAGTAACTCGCAGATTTCACTAGTCATTGCAGGTTATATGATTGTTTAGCATTCTCAACAGCTTTATGGGATAGATACAATTATTTATCACTCCCACTTCATAAATGAAGAAATTGACTCCAGAAAGCTAGGGTCACAAGTAGACTAAAATCATTGGCTTTTGTCTTAGATTTCAGTTCAAGTTACGCATGGTCACCACCCTTTCTTTCAATATATTTGATAGTATAGGGTCTATATATTTCCACCAGTTTTTGTATTTTGGGATTTTGGAGTTAATATTGTCCTGGACCAGCTATGGTTAACACCTGTTACTGAGAAACTCAAATCTCCTATCATATCACTGCTCTCTATCCCACTTCTTAGCAAAATGGAATAAAGAAATATATTCTAAGATTTATAAAATTTACACCACCACGAGCAAGAGAATGGAGAACTAGCTTATAGACCAGGTTACTAATGTACCAGCTGAATTACCAGTCAACTACACAGCCATGTCATTGATCTTGTAAGTCTACCAACTGTACAGATGGAAACAGATGGCTCAGTACATTCACTAAACATTATATAGTTTCTCCAATTATTAGGATGTACATTCCAGACACCAATCACCCCAACTTTTATACTTGGATTATCTGTAATCACTTGCATTTCATTCCAAAAGTCTTTTGAATTGTGATATTTCTTTCTGCTTTTTGTCTTCAAAAACATATGAATGGTGTTACATATGTTTCATTTTTCCCTTTTATTGAAAATAGATTCTTTTCTCATATAATATGTCCTAGTCATAGTTTCTCCTCCCTCTACTCCTTTCAGTTCGTCTCAACCTCCCCTCCCTCTGGATCCATTCCCTATTATTGTAGAATAAAAGCAGTTTCTAAGAGATAATAACCAAACATAACAAAATAAAACATAATATGATGAAGCAAGAAAGACCATATTGACGTTAGACATGGCAACCAAACAGAAGGAAAAATGTCCTAGGATAAGGCCCAAGAGTCAGAGACCCAGTCTCTCTCACAGTAAGAAGTTTCATAAAAAATAATCAGCTATTAGCATAATATATCCTAAAAGGACCTGGTGCAGACCAATGCAGGCCCTGTGCCTCCCAATTCAGTATCTGTGAGTAAATATGAGCCTTGCTTAGTTGATTCTGAAGCCCTTGCTGCCTGGTATCCTCCACCCCCTCTGGCTCCTACATTCTACCTCCTCTTCTGTGGGATTCACTGAGTTCAGAGGGAATAGATTTGATAGAGATCTTCAACTTAGACTCTCTCTCTTCATATGTCTGATGGTATGCCTCTCCATTTGTTCATATCTAATGACAGAGAAATCCTCTCTGATGATGACTAGATAAGGTATTGGTTTATGAATATAGCAGAATATCACTGAAAGTCATTTTATTGACACACACATTTTTTTGTTTTTGTTTTAGAAGTAATATTTGGTTTTCACTCCAGACCTCTGGGACTCTCTAGTGTCTGGTCCTTGGTTACCCAAGCAGTGTTGGGTATGGGTTTCTTCATGGAATGGGCTGTAAGTCAAACCAGACATTGATTGGCTGCTCCCACAGTTCTGTGTCACGATTGCCCTAGCATATTTTGCATGTAGGACAGATTGTAGGTCAAACAGTTGTGGATGGGTTGGTGTCCATATTTCTCTTTTGGTAACCTACAGAGTACCTTCCCGCACCAGAGACCAGATTGTAGGGCTGAAAGTTCCTTGTAGGTACTAGCTGGACTTCACCATGTTTGATGAGTTCTGTGGCTCCAACAAAGAGGCCTTGCTGTGAGTTTTGGAGAGCAATCCTTTGTCTTCGATTCACATTAGCCTAGGTTGTTTGGCAGTTTCCATGAGACCCCCTTAGCCAACAACTCTAGTGCGCCACTGGTAGTCTCACATGGCAACAAGAGTGTAAACTTGTACAGACACTATGGAAATCAATATGGAAGCCTGTCAGAAAGTTGGGAATTCGACTACCTCAAGACCCCACTATACCACTCTTGGGCACATACACAAAGAAGGTTCCATCTGACTACAAGGACACTTGTTTAACCATGTTCACTATGGTTTTGTTAAAATATCTAGAAGCTAGAAATAATATAGGTGCCTCTCAACTGAAGACTAGATAAAGAAAATGTAGTACATTTACACAATGGAACATTACTCAGCTGTTAAAAATGACATCATGAAATTTGCAGGCAAATGGAAGCAACTAAGGAAAAATCATTCTAAGTAGGGTAATCCAGACCCATAAAGAAAATTGTGGTATGCATTTGCCTACAAATGGATATTAGATATTAAGTATTTGATAACCAAGCTACAATCTGTAGACACAGAGTGGTTAGGTAAAGAGGATGGGTCTATGGGAGACACATGGATCTCTCTGGGAGAGGGAAATAGAATAAATTTTACAGGAAGACAGTGCTAGGGTGTGGATTAGAGCAGGAGATTGGGTATGAGGGGAGATAGGATAGAGAGAGTATGTGAGGATATAGTAAAAAAGGCTGCTTGTTTGTTCCCAGCTGCTCAGCCCCAAAATAATCACACAGAAACTGTATTAATTAAATTACTCCTTGGCCCATTAGCTCTAGCTTCTTATTGGCTAACTCATATATGAATTTAACCCATTTCTATTAATCTGTATATTGCCACGTGGCTGTGGCTTACTGGCTAAAGTTCCAACGTCTGTCTCTGGTGGGGCTACATGGCATCTCTCTGATTCCTCCTCCTTTCTCCCAGCATTCCATTTAGTTTTCCCTGCTTACCTCTTTCTGTCCTGCTCTGCTATGGGCTCAAAGCAATCCTTTATTAACCAATAGTATTCACAGAAGGCAGAGGGGAATCCCACATCATGGAGGAAGAGACATCTGGAATGGAGGGGGCACTTGGAGGTTAATGTAGAAACCTAGTGCGGTAGAAACTTCCTAGAATGTCTGAAGGTGATCATAATGAAGATTCCAGGCAATAGGGGATATTAACTGTTGATTTTCATCTATATGAAGATTATAAATAATAATAGAGAGACTTCATTTAATAATACAAATGTGGAGTTACTCTCTTTAAAAAAACTAACAAAGAGGCAATGGAGGGAGAACTCTGAACTCTGGAAGACATGATCAAGCCTTCTGTGCAGAGCAATCTGGGGGATAACAGGCATGAAATTATTGTAGTGACGCTCGGCTATAGCACTAGCATTTATTTGGCCTTCCCTAATTGGCTCCTTAAGCATCTCCAGTGTATGTAAATATGTGCTTAACACATGTTGCTCTAACTATATGTAGTCCTATGAAAGGCATGATTATTAAAATACCTAATTCTTACTTATGTGAATACAATGTGAGCACTATAGATGTAGTTCCTACTGTCCATCAAAGGTTTCCATTTTGCATCCCAGGGCTATTATAGCTTTGTAGTCAAAGCTATTGTAACTATGAGGTTGTGTGTGACCATGAATTCCCCCTGGTCAAGGCATGTACACATACATGGCATGCAGTATCCTGGCAAAGAACCACCACATGCCAGGCTGAGTTTCATACTCCTCCTTCTCCTTTGCTGCAGTGAAGAGCTTCTCCATCAAGGACCGAACATGCTGCAAAGCAGAGATCACATTTCACTGTGATTTTTATGGCAATTTGAAAATAATACAACCTAATCTTACCCGTCTCGGCATACACTGCCATTCTTCAAGGCTCAGAATAGTAGAGAAGTATGAGAGTACTCTTAATTTACAAAGGTAGAAAGCAAAGCCAGAAAGGATTAACTAATACTTGTCATGAATTAGAACTTTCAACCACCATAAAAATCCTCTTCTGCACTGTTCAACATAGTAGCGATCAGTTACATAGGACCAATTATCACTTATGGGTTATGCAACTGAGAACTTCATTTTAATTTAATTTTCTTTTAATTTAAGTTTCACATGGGACAAGTAGCTAGTATATTAAACAACTTTATTTCCAAAGGCATTAAACTACTTAGTATCAAATTCAAGAGTCAGAAGTAATTCCCTTAAATCTGAGTTTCAGTTTCTTTAAAATGTGAAAAAAATTGGCACTGATAGTCATAGGGAGAGTAACATCTGTTTTTCCCAGTGCCATGGCTCTCTGTAATAACTCCCATAATGTGTCCCTAACTTTCCCAGGTTCCTTAATAATCTATCATTCTCTATGCAATTATTACAGCAGGTGGCCAAGATCTGTGGCTATATCTAGAAACCATGACCTTTAAACAATAACTTTCCTCATCTGACTGTCAATTTTAAACTTGGTTTTGACATTGTAGGTAGTTTTGTGCCAAATAACACCACTCCCTAAATTTTCTAGAATGTTTATCTATGTACTCTTGGTACCAGTATGGGTTTTACATATTGTTCCCTTCTTATTCACTCAGCTTATAAATATCAGCAGAATCATGAAGTACAAAATATAAAAATACTCTGAATAAATGTTAATCAGCAGAACTGAATTCACAGCATTGTATTAAAGAGTGATGGCCGATTCATTCTAATGGTAAGGCATTGATAGGAGAGGGAGATGGAGGTCCCAGAACTGTCTTCAGTGGTGGCATCTATGCCATGGCTGAGCATTCACTATCTGTAAGCACCTTATAAGTATTTATTTCTAGCACCACAAAGAACTCATTTTGTACATGTCCAAAAACTATACATCGAAAATCAAAGAGAGAATCTATTCTGTAGCTTCCTAGGCAAATCAAAGAGAGAATCTAGTCTGTAACTTTCTAGGTAGTAGAACCTAAGCAGTAGAAATGTGGTTTTCTGACCTCTGGCTGTCACATATTGGCTGCAAGGTTGAAGGAGAAATTCAACTGCTCCATATTCACTCCTTTCTAATAATGAAAGTGTTTAGATTCCCAGTGGCATCTGGAATAGTAAAAGTGCATTCTACTCTAAAAGTAAGAGCTTGTTTAGATACCAGCCATGCTCTTCAAAGTACATCTTTTATGTATGCTATCTATAAATTAGTGCTAATATTGCCAATTTATAGATTTCTTCAAAGGATTAAATCAAATAAACCTACAAAGTACCTGGCATTTTGCCTAACACTACAAAGGCTTACAAATTTTAGTTTGCTTTTCTCTTTTAACATTAACATCCCAGTGTCCTAAGTAAAATAGCCTACATAAAACATTCCTTAGCTTTTTAGCAAACATAATTAAATGGCAATACTGCATGTGATTGTTTATAATAGGATATGGTATGTTATTTGGGGTTTTGATGTAACAAAGTTTGTACTACTCCAATGCATATACCTTAAGTTGTATCTAGATCTAAGTTATAAATAAAACCATTTGCTGATCATTAATGAAGTCTCAACACTCAAACTAAGTATATAATAAGCAGATAAAACACCAAGGAAACAATTGTGTAAGCAATCATAAGTACAAGCTCATAGCAAACCATACACTATGAATCAATCATATACAATTTTAAAGGTTGAAGTATTTTTGGTCATCAGGTGACTGAAAATAAGCATCTTCTAAAACTCAATTGATGGAGCATTTCAAAACTAAAGAAGAGAGGACTTTCCTATAAATAACATTGAAGCAACAAGGTGAACATTTAGAATTATATACATGTTATTTTTATTTCTTTTCAAAATGTAGATTTCTTAGATGAAATTCAGCCTACAGCATTGTAGGAAGTATACAAACTGGATAACATAAAATTTTTCTTATAACTATATGGCCAATTTCATGAAGTCCAAAATGTCTTTTGAAGAAATTGGTAAATTATTCTAAAATTTAGAATGGAATGCAAAAGGTTCTAAAATAATTGGGGCATTTTGAAGAAAAAAGACAGACAGAAAAAAAAGCAAACAAAAGAAAGAGACCGTGAAAAAGGACGGCAAGAATAAAGGAGGACAGGAGGGAAGGAAGGAAGCAAGGAGGAAAGGAAGGAGGAAAAGATAAAGAGAGATGGAAAAGGAGGAAAGAGAGGAAGAAAAAAGAAAGGAGGGAAGAGAGAGAGAGAGAGAGAGAATAAAGGGAATAAGGGAGAATGGAAGAAAGAGAGATTAGGAGGATTTTTCCCACTCGGTTTTAAGACATCAGCTGCAGCAAATACAGCAACAAGGGAACTGTGATACTATTATAATAAAAGAAGAACTGATCCCTTTTTTGGTTAATTAGTATGATGATCAGGTATTCAAGCCTTTACATGGCAGGTCAAAAAAAATAGACCTATGTATCTTTGGTCATTGGATGTTTGACAAGCTTTATCCATAAGAAAAAGAAAGATATATATATCATGTTGGCTATTTGAGATGAAAAATCAAGATAAACTCTTATACACAAAATTTAGAATCCAGTATTTTTAAATAGGATTCAATAGAGACTATAGATGCAATAAGCATATGAAAAATTTAGAAAATCCACAAGAAAGGCCAAAGAAACAGGCTGTGTTTCAAATGATACACATAGAAGAATGTTAGTTCTAGTTCATAGATCATAGATCAGATCTTCAACAAGATCGTAGAATAAAACTTTGCCTAACTAAAAAAAAAAGGATACACCCATACAGATTACAGATACATGAAGCATATCACATCAAATAGACAAAACCAGGGAAGAAAAAACAGTAAGTATACAGAACAAAGCAAATGTATTGAAATCTGCGAGAGAAAAGACACAGACATATATAAAGAAGAATTCATCAGAAGAGCAGCTGATTTCTTAATAGAAACTCTTAAATCTAGAAGAACTTGGAATAATGCATTTGAGGGTCAGCCTACATTAACATACCTGCTAAGACTATCCACCATACTTGAAGGAGAAAGAAAAACTTTATGATATAAACAGCCTAAAAACTTTTACCTAACAAGCAAAATGTAAAGAAAAGGCAAGAAGAAGTATTTCAGGTTAAAGAAAGGAATGAGCACAGTCAAGAGACTGTGAAAATAAAAATAAAGCCATAATTACTAAAACACAATGTACCTCTGAGAACACAACACCAAAAATCAACAACAAAATGATTGTAATTAACACACTCATTTCAATAGTACCTTTAAATGTTAATGGCCTTAATATTCCCATCATAAGATACAGGTTGTCTGAATATATCAATAAACAAGATCCATCTATCTTTGTCTACAAGAAATATTTTAACTTTTAAGATATTTTCTCCTTAAGTAAAGGATGAACAAAAGTAGTCAAGCAGGACCAGGAATCAAGCAGTTACCGTTATCCTAAAATCTGACAAAATAGACTTTAAACTAAAAGCGAATGTTCTCATTAGGGTAGGGTCAACCAAGAAGATATTACTATTCTAAACATATATACATGAAACTCTGAAGCCACAAATTAAAAATGCACAGCTAGGTATAAAGTCATAGATTAACAACCACCCTTTAGTAGCAAGTGAGGCTCTCTATCTAAGAGGATTCTTAAATCTTTGGAGTGATATACAGTAAAACTTCATCAACAGAGCTTCATTTTACCTGAGCATCTGATTACTGCTTTATTATTCAGTGAGGATGAATCAGTAGCACTGCATTGCCTCTGGCTGATTCTCTGAAAAAAAAATTAAAAGCCCTCAAAAGAAACAAAAACAAAACTTAAAAAGAAATAGGAGAAAAAAATTGTAGTACTAGCAAAAATATATTTGTTACAGCACATGGAAAACATATAGCATAAAAGGAATAATAACAAGCTATATGGCACCATATTTAATCTTTTATCCTTTGAAAAATGTCTTTAAGAACAACATCCATAGACTTGGAGATTATTTTCAGCAAACATATAAGGCAAATTATTTGGACTCAGAATATGAAAAGCATTGCTAAAACTTATTCATTAAAGAAAAGGACTCAATATAAAAGATATAAAGTAGGAGTCACCTTACAAGGCATTATTGGTCAAGCAGTGCTTGAAGAATTAGGCAATTACTCAATACATATACAGATTAAAAGTGTATATATCCATTGACTCAAAGTCAGAAATTAAAATACTACCATATGAATTTTTATTGTAGAATCAGAAAGAAAACATAAGGAGTATCCACTAGCCAAAAGGCCTAGCTAGGGAGAAATTATGAGAGTATAAATGGTGTCTGGAAAGTGTTTTTGTGTATTTGGGCTAGAAGCCTGAACCTAGTGTTTCAAGCAGTCTAGACAGTACTTTATGAATGAGCTACACTTCAGCCTTATTCTCTTTCCTTCTAATGATTAAACTGGAATAATAGTATCACCTATCATATAGCCTATGGAAAAAGGCAAAGTAGACAACACTGTGTGGTATAACTGGTTTCTTAGTAATTTTTTTCTTAAAAGACACATACACAATGGGAATATTAATGTGCATATTTATTTCTGGTCAAAAATGCATAGGCTGTTAAACATTATTAAAGGATTATCTTTAGAGAAGAGGACTGGGTTAAAAAGAACAGCTTTTTATCATTTCATATCTTTCTTTCACTGTGACTTAAACTTTGCTATGAAAATGTTTTACTCCCTTTTATATGTCAAAAGGATTTTTTTAAAAATCGTTTTTTCTTCACGTTTCACATTTTTAAAAAATCACTGTATTATTAAAGGATCACTGAATTAATTAATTATTAATCTTTACAATGGGAAGTGAAAGTAAAGACTATGAACATACTTGTCACTCATCAACAATGTTGGTAAGACATCCAAGCCTGCTTAGCCCAGTCCCCCAAATACATCATTTCTCTTTCACAGTTACTGCTGCTGTGCTTGTTCAGCCTTATATTTCGGAGTATGTCCAACTCACAAGACAAGCTCTAGTCACATGGTCAGGGTCAATCCAGCATCTACCAGGTCCTATGTTTTGAAGTAAGCAGTGTCTGCCTTCAGAAGGGAAAGCTTTGCTCAAGAATCCAGGTTGTCCTTACCAAGGCACTTGTGCTGACAGTCACCAGTGACATCTTCCCATATTATTCTAAACTTCAAGAATCCACCCAACCACTCAGCTTTACCAAGTTACTTGATTCTAATGTATGGAATAGGGTTATCATGTGAGCTTTCTCCATAATTTACTCTTGTGATTTATAGCGCATAAAATCCTCACAATCTAAATGGAATATCTCCATTAAATACTTCCCCTCGGAGTTTGGGGAATGCTGTGGAAGATGATGCAGAAAGGGTTTAAGAGAAAGAGGGGTTGGAGGACATCAAGAACAGGTCCCCAAGTCAACATGACCAAAGTTCATATGAACTCACAGAGACTGAAGCAGCATGCACAGGGCCCACCCAGGTCTCCACCATGCCCTCTGTGAATATATAATGGCTTCCAGTTTGGGGGTTTGGGCTTCCTTTAAGACTGTGTGAAAGAACTGGTCTCTGATTCTTGTACTTTCTCTTGGGCTCTTTTCCATCTGTTGGTTGGTCTTGCCCAACTTCAATGTGATAGTTTTTGTTTTATCTTATTATATTTTTTCTATATAAAAATAGTGAATGAATGAAAACTTGGCACTACAGTAGAGGTTAACAACTGAACTATCATTTATTATATCTTCTGGGAGAGGGAAAAATCAGTTTTCTCCAATGGAGTAACACTGGGTATATCGACCGCTCCAGAGCAGGATTGATGTTTAGGAGTAATTAACCAACATATAATAGACTCCACATGTATATTTTATGATTTCATTTGGTCATAATTGGTGCCTTGTTTTTGGTGTTGTTATTGTTTTGTAGTGTTTTATTTTGTTTTCTTGGTTTGGGGGATTTGCTTTAGGCTTTTGTTTTTTGAGAAAGAACCTAAAAGATGGGTGGGTAGGAAGGGGGAGGATCTGAAAGTACTTGAAGGAGGGGAAAATATGATCAATGTATATTTATATTTTAAAATTGTTTAAAATAGTTAATAATATAATAAAAATCATTCATTTTGTGATTCTTAACAAGAAGGCACATAACCTGGTACTTAGACAACACCCTGCAGCATAAGATGCCAGAACCTCTTTAGTTCTGCCATAGAAGGCTTCTTACACAGTTGACTTTTATTTGATAACTTAATGATATGTGTGTTGTTTCTATTTTTACACTTTCCAGAGTTTCTTTTAAAAGACAGTTAACTCAATGCTCTTGATAGTTACCGTATTCTCACACTCCTGAGGTATCATAGTCACCATGAACCTCAACACCTCGCCTTTCACAGATGCTCACCCTAATCCACTATCTGGGAATCTTACCAAGTGATGCTCCCAACTATGATGTCTAATGATTCCGCTGCAAACTCACAAAGCTTGATATTTCTATCAGTCCTGGTTCAAGGACATGGGTTATCTTGAGAAGAGATCCTAAAGTCATGCTAAGATAGCTCATTCGTGCACCTTATCATAGGAATAAAAAGTGAAGCTAGAGAAAGCAAAACAGGAAACTGAGGAAAAGTCAAAATGGTGCTGCATTGTTAACTTGATCCCCTTCAAGACATCCTGAATGGTCTAATGAAATGGGGCTCAAAGCTGTTTACACAGAAAAAAACCTGAACTGCATTTATCTATGTCAGAGCAGCTTGTCAGTAAATAATATTCTCGTGACTATGAATTCATAATTGCATGTTGTTATAATATGCACATTATGTGACTTCCACAGGTTCCCAGAGGCATCAGATGAAACCTAAGTAGGAAGGAAAAGCTTTCAGGACTAAACCTTCCCAGAAGGAATATGATGACATGATGTTAATAGAATCAAAAGCTATGTGTAAGAGGTTTCTGACTCTTCATGTAATCTTCACAGGCAGCCTACTACATTGGGCCCTCTGATAACCTCATCTTACACTGAAGAAGCAAATTCCCAGAACTATATCTAGCCCAAACACATTATAATTTGCAGAGCCAAGAGCTAAAGGCATGTCTGTTTGATGTGTGGCTCTTCACCACAAGTCTAACAAGCTTTCCAGCATGGTCAGTTTCCAAATAGGTAAAGACAAGCAGTCGAGCATGCTGGTCGTGAAAAGGCTTTCATCAACAACAAAGCATTTCCTTGTCTTACCCTCAAACCAGAAAGGATGACGGATGCCTCCTTATTCTTAGCAGGTTCTGAAATAATAAGCAGAATAGCTGTACTGCAGTCATCCCCTTATCCCAAAGCCCAAAAGAGGTCACTAACCTGTGTGCAGATGCTGCTGGAGTTCTGAAAAACCTCAAAGATAGCCTGTTACACTGCAGTGCATTGGTATTTTAGAAACTGACACTAATTGCTACTAGTGGGCCTGATACATCCAATAGAATGAGTAAAGCAAACTTGAAAGGGTTCGATTATAATTCTATTTCCCACAAGTACTCATTGGATATGAGTAACTTTCTTTCTTTGGTCAGAGTTGTATAATATGCCTGATTATGATTGCTGAACAGGTAGCAACCCAGTGGGTGCTGCTTCTTATGTCTTTCAGAGGCACATCAGGATCCAGTATGGTGTCAGTGTCTTTTCCTTACAGAATATTAAAGCAATCTCAGAAGCTCTGGTATCATGAGGCAATCTTAATGGCCACTTGAAGTCTTGCTAGAAGCAACAGGTACCACAAAGAGTCATGTCTTTTGGACAGATACTCTCTAAAATGTTGAGTTTAGTAAAATAGCAAAAGAAGGTAAAGGTATGGGATGATTTGCTTTTTGAGGTCTCTCTGCATGGGGGGAAATTACACAAATATAAAAGGCAAATTTCTCTGCAGAGATAATGCAATAGATACGACAGAATGACTAGCGCACCTTGTATATGTAAAGTTTTTCACTGTTTTGGCCTATTAGTGGCTAGTTCCTCCCTGATTTGCAGCATTGGGAGAGCAATGCCTACATATAAGAGCCTCTAAACCCCATTCTGGGCTAGAAGTCTATTACAAATAACAGAGAGATGTCATTGGCAAGCTTGCCATTGAACTTTTCCTATCTAAGAAATTAAATATTATAATTATTACAGCTCAAAGTAATGCTAAAGACCACTAGTCATCCATTTTCTGAATATGTTTTATCAATATTTTTGCTATATCCACAGTACATCAACACTATTATGATCAATATCTTTTTTATTCCTCATTCTTTACTTAGAATTAACGTCCTACAGTTATGTGCCTTATATGCTAACTATATTTATTTTAATATTCATTGACTCAACTAAGTGTATATTACATAACATGCTTCACAGTCCCCTTAGATCATCTCAACTTCATGACTATATCCATATCTCAACTTAGAAATTTATATATTTTTTCTAATACCCCTCTGTGGATGGAAAAACGAATGAAATTTGTGGATTCCCCTGTGTCATTAATCCAGACAGCAGTATGGCTGCAACTTACTCTTAATTGTGCAGCTTGCAATGCAGGCTGATGGGTTTGCACCATGCTGACTCAATGGCAGGAGGGAGGGGTGTGACAAATGCAGCAGCATTACAACTGCATTGGGCTCCTTGGCTCCACAGAGTGATTAAGGGTCTACGCATATGTATAAGCACAAACAAAGCAGCTCCATTGCCCTCCTTCCAAGAAAAACATTTCCTTCTCCATACTTAATGATCTTAGCAGATATTCCCCTGTCTTGTGGTTTCCATCCTTTATCTTGCCCGAGCCAGTGTTATCATTCATCCTATCTGTCAGCTGAAGTGATTGCTGCCAAAGCTGGGGCAAGGGAGAAGAAGATATTGTACCTTTCTTGGAAATAACCACGTCTGTACATAGGATTTATGAAGGGCTTTGCAATTCTTTTCAAAGTCTGGCCCCAAGCTATATTATGTTCAAGTCTCATAACACCTCTATCGCCTCCATAATTTAGCTACTAAGGCTGTTTTTCATAATTAAATGTTGTGATCAAAAATCAAGTATGCCATAATAAGGGAGAAAAAAAGAAGGGATTCAGCGCCCACAAAAATTCTACTAGAAAAATATCACAATGTATCTTAGCCTATGAAAGTTCTACTAGAAAAAATATCACAATGTATCTTATTTTAACCACCTAGAGTAAACATGTATGTTCTTAACATGATAAATTCAAGGATGTTGTGGATGTTAAGCAGTGATGAGAAATGAACCCCAGTTCAGTAAAAGACTCCATTCTATCCTTTCTACTAGGCTATGATTCTATTAAAGCCATCAGTGACGTCAATTCAACATTTAAGCCTTCAATATGTGTGATAGGAAGTGACACCATTCTGATTATAATTAATTTATTTGCTACTGCAGAACACGCCATATCTGTCTCCCTAATGTTGCTAGATGACTTGATATAACAGAGGAGGCAACAAGAAGAAACAAACAAGACTCCTAAGCAGAAGGAATATTTGTCATGTAGAGTCAGGAAAGCCCTGGAGAAATGCAAGTCCTAAATGCACACCAGATGGACAATGCTCCTAGCCAAAGGCACTATCTTAATAATCTAACCATTATTAACGGTGTCAGCCTAGGCTATGTGATCAAATATGAGTGTGGAGGGAGGCCGGAACACAAGTCAAGCCCCACTAGGTGGACTCCCCGGAATAAACCTCCATGGGGAAAAAAATGTATATGAACACAAGTCAAGCCCCAGTAGGTGGACTCCCTGAAATAAACCTCCCTGGGGGAAAAATGTATTTGAAAAGGTAACAACCCGTAAAAGGTCACGAGTAAATTAAATCTGCACTGAGCCACATGTGACCTTAATGACCTTGGCAGTTAATGTGCTTCTGCAATCATCACAGAGAATGGCTCATTCACCTTGGCCTCACCTATAACTTCGTTGTTGCTCCATCTAAACACAAGTTCTTAATAAACTGTGTGTGAATTCACACCAAGTTTGCCGCCTTTGCATTTGAGCTCACAGCATGGGATGTGAACTGCAACCTGCCCGGCTTCTCTCCACTACTCCCAGACTGTAGCACATTGCCTGACTTGCTTTGCCCAAGAACTAAGGGAGTGAGTCTACTAACTTTAAGATTAACGTGATTAAAATATAAAAATAAAATTCTATTGGAAAGTGTCCCTTCTAAAACCACAAAGTTAGGGTTAGGGCATTATCACACATACAACAAGCATGTTTTATATAACTGACACCCAAAACAGTCACAAAATCATTAAAAATTAAGCAAAATCTCCTAAGAAAGCCTTGATCAGACAGCAGAGCACCAGATGTGAAAATAATTAAAAATCTACATTTAAAAATTAGGTGGTATTTCTCATCAAATGGCTGGTGAAGACTATTTGTGTAATAAAAGTATTCTTAGTGCTGAGTGAAATGAAACACTAAATTTTTCTCATCTGTTTGAATGAAATTTGATATGGCCTTCCTAGAAATCTGTGCAAGAATCATCATAATGAACAACTAAGCTGTTACACTACCCCTACTCTGAAAACTTATCCCAAGGAAGTAGCACAGTTTGCACAATCATCTCTAAAGGGTTATTTTATAACCACAGCAATACTTACTATGCTCCAAATTTGGAAATGATCTAAATACCCATAATTGATGACTAATTAAATGAATCATGATAGAGAATATGAAGCAATTAAAATGACACAGATGTAAATATAAACTATGAAAAATTCATTGAAAACTCAGAATTATTTGCATATTATTGATAAATATGGCATATATATGAAATAAATAACCTGTAGGACAACTTTTCATATTTTTACAAAAAAAAAACTCAGGCACATTCAGAGTAGTATGATTATTGTCTCATATTTGTAAATAGATTTAAAATGTATGCAAAGAAAGTGTATAGTTTTCAAAGCCCAAATAGTATGTTATTGCTCTAAGAATGTCAATTTCCCAGATAAAAATGTACTATGTGGGCTCCTACACATGATCTTCAAGATTTTTAAAACACTTCCCTCAAGAATAGGAGACCGAAACCAACTGGTTTGTTACAATGGCACCCCTTCTTGTTATATGGAAGTTCCACCGGAAGCCAATGATGAACACTATGCCAATGACAAGAAAACTCCTTAAAACTGACTTAACATATATATGGTATGCTTTTAGCATTGGCCAAATACTCACTTCTTTTCTACGGAGAACTCCAATATGAACAGGATGCTTTTTTCTTTAAAAATAAATATCCAGGTCAATGGATGCAGCTGTCCTCCAAATGCAGAGTGACTCATTCTCTTCAAATACTAGGCCTGAATGCTAGAGCATACTCAAGTCTTAAATTTTTCCATTAGGACCTTGACTATTCTGGAGGCAATGACTGAAATGTCATGGCCTTAATGGATGAGTTCTAGGAGGCCCTGTAATTAATTTTCTTATGCCATTTTCTCCATTAAAATCATGTTCTGGGTAGTTTTCTATAGGACCCCAGAGAATTGCTCAATTCATTTAATTTTTTCTGCTTTATTATAACAGGCAGTCCATTGGATACCCCTTATGTTTTATTACAGAAATCAATAAAATGTCATTCAATCTGAACAAATAAAAAGTTTTCTTTCCTTGCATGATACTTTGAGTCACAGTCAGTTTGTGGGAACCGAATACGAAGAACCATCCCATCCAACCGTCTGCTCTCTGGGCATTGATCAAAATTATGCTTTAGACCAAAATAAAACAAAATAAAAGTAGAAGTGAGGATACTGGTATCTCCTCTGGAAAGACAAATACTATTAAACAGCTGAAATTAAGACAAACATTTATTTCTATTTCTTCTATTTAGTGAAATTAAACTAACAAATTGCTACAATCAGGAATTTGATAAAATTTGAAAATACAAAAGAAGCTAAATGAGCCAGTTTATTATTATACCAAGATTGTATCTCAAAGCTGATTAAACTTGGGGAATTTGAGGTCAATTATATTATTTTCTTGGTCTAGAATAATGGAATGTGGAAGACAATACACTGCTGCCTGGAAGATGAGACGTTCCTTTCATACATGTAGTCAGAGCAGTACCCCGAGAGAAATGCTAAATTCTTGGTATTTCAAAGCTGCATTCTCAGTTGATTTAGCATCCCCTCTCAGTATTAATCAAAGGTAAGAAATAAGATCAAGTATGAAGTAAAGTTGAGACCTATAAAGCAAAGGGAAATTGCCTTTGGTGGTCAGCGAATATCTCAGCAGTCATTTTTGGCTGGTCATGCCTTTGGCTTTAGCACGGATGTGATGCGTTTGATGGTGGAGACTGAAGACATTTCTGCTTGAGCAGCGCTGAAGTCCCAAGCACTCACGCACTATACTAGAACTTTATATTACTTTGCCTTCAGGCAAGAAAAATCTCAACAGCCGATCTTTATTCCAGGGAAAAGGAACAAACTCAATTTCCCAGGTAAAACAAAGTCAGTTTTCATCACAATGGAGACATTTATAAACAGGACACCCACCCTTGAACTATGAAGTGCTTCATTGTTACACAAAAGGTCGGAGACATCTGGCCTCAATATTATTTTATGTTCAGTTGGCAATGAAACATTTTCTAGTTGAAAACTAAATGCTGAGCTCTCATTAGGAAAAATGCCAATCTTGCCCTAGTTAACCGAGTTGAAATTTATTCGTAATATTTGTTCTCCTATAATTTAATAGCAATTTAACAATATCCAACTTCCTTTTAACACTTTGAATCAAAGTATAATGAAAAATACATAGTGAAGGAGCTTTTAGCAGAGGATAAAAACTTTATAAGCATAAAGTCTCTATTTAAATGCTTGTGGATGCTTATTTAGCTGTTTTTCTTCATTAAATATGAATTATAGCTCTTTAAATGCTGATTTGGAAATCAGAAAGGTTTAGCTTTACTCCACCACTTTGTATCCACCGGCAACATAAATCTATTAAAAGATGATTTAAGAAAGCAACTTGGGGAAGCAAATTGCTGGTGATTTGATCCCTTGAATTTTGTATGCTGTGTAATCAGAATCAGGTTGCAGTGAATGCAAAAAAAATGTTTATTTGAATGTAGTTTAAAAACACAATTATTTCTTTAAAAGCACAATCTGGGTAGTAATGGAGTTCTGGCAAAACTAAATGCATGTGAAGCAGTTAGTATTTACACAATGCCCTGCCAAAGATGGATAGAGAGCCAGCTGATTGGGGACAGTTCACCTGAGGGCAGTTTGGGCTTTTGCTTTTAAAGAATTCTTATATTGGCTTGTCCATTGGAAACTATTGATAGCTAGTAAAACTGTAGCCCCAGATGCAAAATGAACTTGAATGATAAATTAAATGCTTAAAGCTAAGTATTTTTGTGACTATGGCTTTAACTAGTAGCTTGGAATGAGATCCAGCTTTATTTCTATGTTTAGATATGTAATATCGGTGACATCAAGGTAGCTTGCTTTGATTCATCATGCCACCATTTTCCATAGGCAAACGAGAAAGCAGTTAATCATACATACCATTTTATTTTAAGACCATTGTGCAACAGCATATGGTCCATAGTGTCAGCAGCAACCAATATGACTGAAAGGTCCTGTTTTATATGGACAATGCCGCTCTAATAGTCTTATCATTCTAAGTAAAGCAATGTATATCCCATTTGTCAGCATAAGAAAAAGTGACTTCTGATGCATAATGTGCTAACAGCAGTCCCTCCTACTCCCACAGAAACAAGTGAAATGTTGGATGAATTATATAGAAATGATAAGAAAATAATAACAAGTAAGTAAATACCAGAAACAATAGAGATTTCTTAACCTATGTTTTTTTTTTCTATTACTAAGTGGTCAAAGATAGAATGCTAAGACTTCCTTTTGAGTTAATAACTGCTGACCCAGTAACGGCTGATCTCAGGTCCTAATGATTTCAACTGCTAAGAACAGAAACAAATTTCATGACAGCAATTTTGCACAACTATTATTGGGATATCACACGACTCACCTATGACAACTGTCAATGATACAATGAATAATAGGTGTTTCCATGTGGAAATAAAAAAAAACAGGAAGCAGATTTTCTGAGACTTCTATTAGTGAGTAGTGAAGAGAGGTTAGCCAGTCACAGCTATTCAATTTAATTTTGCCTTAAGTCTTTTGTCTACGTAAGTAGAATAAGAAATTAATTTTTTCATATATCAAAGAATTGGACAATTTTGGGCATGGCCAACTATTCAGAAGTCAAGCTGAAAAACAACTTTTTTTTTAAGAAATGCATGCAATGGCTTGAACTTGTTTTTGTAATTGAGTAGCGTGGTAATCTTGCAGGAAAATCATGTCTAGCTACAAAATGGTTTGTTGAGCAGGGAGCCATCGAATCGGTGAGACAGGATACTTGCAGAAGTTATTTCAGGGAAAACATAATCAAAGTTCTCCTTTCTGCCCAATCTGAATCTTTCTGTTCATATTTCAGAAGTTCAGCCTGACTTGCAAGTCAAAGCTGGAAGTGCTTAGACTTGGAGATAAGAAACAGGAAAATTAACTTGAAGATAAGAAACAGGAAAATCAGCTTGGAGGTAACACAAAATTCGGTGGGAAAAGACACAGGCTGTAAACACTACTTAATAACTCACCTGGAAATTTCTGAATAACCATTAAAAAGCAATTAATATCCATTACCCAGGTTAGCTAAATCGTTTTTTTTAATTTTTCTGTAAATACCTCCCCTCCACATGAATTCATGATCTTTATGGAGAACCAAAGCTGAAAGAAGGTGTTGGCTGGCTTTGCAAAGATGGCATGGCAGAAATCAAAGCATTTTCCTCACACACTGGAAGACTTCGGGTAAGTTTGTAATAATGATAAGAAATCTCTCATGATAAATTATCCATGAATGAACTGGATGGTAAGCGGGGCCCATGAATTTAATCCCAGTACTTGAGGCCGGCGTGGTCCACAAACTGAGTTTCAGGACAGCCAGGACTACACACGTAAACCCTGTCTCCAACAACAAAAGGCAACAACAAATTATTCATGAATGGGGCATATAGATTTTGGAGAACAACTAATGCTATATGCTGATTTTTTTTCCTATTGCCTTAAAATTCATCTGTTGAACCCTAGTGTCAACATGAGGATAGTAGGAGATAAGGCCTTTGGAAGGTGACTTAGTCAAGGAAAGCAGAACGTTTGTGGCTGGAATGGATGTCCTTATTAAAGGCTAGAGAGCTGTCTTAGTCCTTTACGCTTGTGAGGACAGAAGAGAAAGAGGATAGTCAGTGGGTAACCAGGAAGAATGTCTCTTCAGTGCTTTGACTTCTCTGCCTGAGAACAGTGCAGATCAACTTCTGCTGTTTGTAAGAACAAATGATATCTCTAAACTACAGGAAGAAATTAAGAACTCTTGTTTCTCTTTTCACATGTCAAATATCATGTTCCAACTTCTTTCAGAGAAGTTTATGAGACTTGTTTTTTTTTTTAAATTTTATTGAGCTGTACATTTTTCTCTGCTCCCCATTCTGCGTCTCCCCTCACTTTCTACCCTCCCTCATGGTCCCCATGCTCGCAATTTACT
>LOEQ01004459.1:17606-62827 GCA_001685075.1 Bramus lutescens
ACCTCTGGAAGAGCAGTCAATGCTCTTAACCTCTGAGCCATCTCTCCAGCCTTCTTTCTTATTTTTGCTTACTTTAGAGTGTGAATTTTTTTTCTGTGTTTTCATTCATCATCTACATTTTTGGAGCTGGTATTCCATCAATGAACAGCATCCTCCACCTGGCTAAATATGAAAAGGGTGAAATCCATTGCAGGGCTCTGTGTCCTCAGAAGGATTCTAGATGTCAGAGTTAGGTGGGTCCTTTTTGTCACTGTGTGGCTTGACCCGAAAATGCTTTTATTTTTCTAATTGACAATACATGCATCACTATGTGTCCAACTCTTGTTGGTGAACAAGAGCCATTGTACTGTCAGTGATCCCTTTCCAAATTCTAGAGCAGCCCAGCTTCCGTGCTGCTAATCATTTGCTGCCTGTCTTCATCTAAAATGGAAGTGTCCTTTTAAGAGTCATTCCCTATCAGCCTCCCTGCTCATGTAATAGGACTGGCAGTTATGTTGGGAACAAAAGGCCGAACAGACAGAAGATGAACTCTTGTGTCTGTGTTGGCTTCACCAGTCCCGCCAGTGCACATGCTCTTCATTTCTTAATCGTTGGCTGAGCTTTGGGTGGAGAGCAGGCATGGAGGCTTTTGCGGGGAACTGAGAGGAAAAGGAAAGTGTTGGGAGCAGAGTCAAAGTACTCGGAAGTTGTCTAGCCGCTCCTGGCACTCTGAGGTAAACCGCAGCTGCTAAGGCAAGGGCACAGGAAGACAGCGATAGATTTTTAAGAAGGTGGCGGAACCTGAACAGTCTTACCCACAGGCTAGTGAATATAGCCAGAGACTGGGTGGAGTTGTGTCCCTGGAGACCCAGGGCAAGGTGGGGCTTTCAGGCCCATGAGGCTACGGGAAGCCACTCCACCAATGGCTTGCCTTGACTTTGAGGCCCTGGATCAGTTTTGATGCTCAAATGACGTTTTAGCTCATTAGTTATAGATGGAGAATGGAAAGTTCTTGAAGGGTCTCTAGCAGGGGAAAGCTAAAATTTATTCTGAACAGAAATGCTGGAAACAAGACCAACTCTGAAGATGCAGGGAGAGAAACAGAACCACCTCCTAGAAATGATGCGTACATTATCATCTGACCTTAACCGATTTATAATTCCAGCCAATCAAATAAATGTCACATGCCTAGTTTCTCAGGATAGCAAATCCATGCCTTGCCACTAGACCAACTACCTTCTGCAAAATGCTTCTATGCACTTATTTTAAGCAGGGTTTTTATTTAATCTTTGTTTTTCACTTCTGGATACTTCTTGTTTTCCCCTCCATTTTTTTATACTGAAAGTTTTTCTCATAATTTTGTGGTTACAATGTACTCTCCCCAACTTCTCTTGAGATTCTTCCTGCCGTTCCTCTACCTCAATCCACACCCTTTTCTCTCTCTCCTTAGAAAGCAAGCAGGCACCTAAAGAATAATAGTAAAATTAATATAAAACTAAAGCAAACAAACTGGAATAGAGCAAAACAAACAAAAAGAAGAAAAAGCAGAAGAAACACATATAGCAAAGACGCACACACACATACACATGTGTATTCCATAAAAACTCAACAATGCAAATAACTAGTAAGTTGCGGGGGGGGCGAAGAGAGAGCGAAAGAAATTCCCTAGCAAAACATTATGAGACAAAGAAGCTGTTGTATGGAAAAGACTCTGCTGAGAGGGTTCTCCTTATCATGGTTTTTCCACCTTAGGTCTGTGCCTGCACATGCCTCCCATGAAAAGTAGTGCATTTCGATTGGTTCATTCAGCTGTGGTCTTCCTGTTGGAATGGTCTTACTATACATGCACACTCAAAATTGCTGACAGCGTGAACAGCAGGTTACTGATTGTGAAGCTCATACCTAAGACTCCGCACTTGAGCCTCCATATCTCGGAGGCACAGGCAGTACACTTGTTTTGTGGACAGAGCAACCAAGACTTGGCCTGTAAATGACTTAAGTTTTTGACTACTATGTGAATACAGCTGGACCCAAACCATAGACTTTTGCTTGACTCTATATTCTAAAACTGTATTAAGACTTTGGTGGTTATTTATTTTTAATTATCTTACTATTGGAAAAAAATCACGAAGTCAGTGACATTGTTCCTTAGGAATTGCTTTCCCATAAAAAAGGAAAACATTCATGAGGTTCAAATAATAATTGGGATGACCTCTAAGTTAAATAATTTCATAATGAGGCTGAAGTCTATTTTCAGTGTGTCTGTTCCATACTCAAATCAAAGGTTGGTCTAGTCTGTTCTTTTCAATTATTCTAATTTAGGAAAGCAAGAGTTAATTAGGAGATCCAGCTCCTCCTGAATTATCTTCGCTGCCGTGAAATTGAAGTAGATGCGTTAGTATTTATTACTAACGTAATTATATGCTGTGAGAACAATAATCGCACACTTAAATATTAAAATATGTGCCAAGAGCAGATGATGTCTGCTGTAGACCGTGTTGTGTTGTAGCTATAAGACACCTGAAATGTCCTCGAAGAATAGACTTTCATGCCTAACTTTGATGTTTTCTGTTTTTGAGGCAAACCAGATTTCAAATTCACAACCTGGTGAGTCACTTGAGCACCTCAACTAGGTTTCTGGGTCTGTGGTCCCTCCTCAAGTACTCATTGTGTCTTACCAGTTTGTTTCTGAATTACCTTTGTATGGCCACTTTGACTCATGATCTGCAAAAAATGATACGTAATGTTTAATGTTTGTGCAGGAAGAGGTCCGTGAGAGCAAAGTCACATAACAACTCCGAAAGTGCCTCTGTTCTTGGTAGATTTTGCCAGAGCATTTTCCCAATTTTAAAGAACGATCTCCCATCTCATGTTGCCTGATGTTAGTTCAGCTTCCTTTTTTTTTTCTTTAATCCTTGTGTCTCTTTGGACAATGCAGCTGAACTCCATATATTTGAAAATATAAAGGTCTTTTATAGCCAAGAGACAGAAAAGTTGTCTGGAGCAACACAAAGAAGGACCTCACTGTGCTCTTTCTATTGCCATGTGCCCCCCCCCATGTACTGAAACTGTTCAGAGACCCTATATCAAAAAATCACACAGATATTAGCATTGTGCATTTCAGAGTCAGGGGGACCCCACCACACAGGCAGCCATGTGTGCTCTTGACTGCATCTGTCCTGGGAAGTTCACTGAATTTCAGAAGTCACAACAGTGATGACAGTGAATGTCTTTTTCTAATGCATAGGTTATTTCAAACAGCAAAATAAAGTATGTGGCCTGTTAAGGAAAATGACAGGTATCAGAAATTCAGATGAGCTTAAGACCTAGTAGCAGGCTTACTGCTTAAGGCTTTCACAGTAAAGAGGAATATTTATTAAGGAGATTGACAGTGTTTCTAATGCCGTTACTGGTTTATATCAATCAAGTACACACACACACATACACACACAAAGATATATTTATGTATGTGTGTATGAATATCATATAGATAACATGTGTCTATAATGTTTGAAATAGCATAATCTATAAAATATTTTAGCCAAGTTTATATGGTATAGATCATATATATTATAAGTATTATATAAAATATAAAAATCAATATGAAAATACGTTTGTTAAAGTTTATATAATTAATGTATATACATAATATATTGCACATAGATTATATATATACCACCTTTTGCAAAATTTACATGATGGATACACAAGCACACATATACACAAACATACAAACATATCCATGACACTGCATGAAATTATATAATTAAACATCTTAGTGTTTAGAATCAAAGCTTACAAGCATTTCATGTTAATAGAGAATAATCTTAGAATACATATGAGAATTGAAAGGGATTCTAGGTGAACTGCAGCCCAAGATAATCCAAAAATATCAAGACTTATTTAGCTCTTAGGTCATGTAGTCAGACTCATAATTTACAGGTAAAGAGTTTTTCTCACACAAGGAAGGACCATGACTCTAAAAGGCTTATTTAGTAACAGGCAGAGGAACTGCTTTCATTTTTTCTGGTCCCTAAAAGAGTAATTATCTGTGATGACAGCAGCCAGCAAGCATAATTTCCATTAATATCTTCATTTTATTTCCAAAATTCTGCTTTATATGTCACTTTCCTTTTAATATCTTGGCGATTTATCAAAGGATTGGATGTACCAAGAGGATATCACAAAGGTAAATAGAAAATGTCAGATGGTATGCTGTGCTTCCATTATCCAGTCCCATCTATTGAATGTCTTTGTCACCAGAGTTGCAGCCTAGTTGGAGCCACCCCAGGTTCATGCTGACTTGTGGACCCAGAAGGATTTCATTTAGACTACTGTAATACTGCAGGTTTATTATAGAGTTAGTTGTGATTGAGAGAAAGTAAAAGAGAGACAGCCAGGAGGTAGAGAGAGCCAGCACCCCATGATGCCGACTGACAGTTTTCCTAATACCCTCATAAACTGAGTGGTAAAGGTGACAGGACAGAGGAACAGCTTCTGTTTAGTACCATCTCCCCTTTGACTCTGGTCCTGATGCAGGGCCCCTAACCCAGAGCACTCAACATTGATAGCACTACTGTTTCTCTTTAGGAGGTGGCTCTTGAAGAGCTCTTGGATGGGCGTCACTGAAAAGGCAGAGCTGTCACTTAAAGACTGAAATTTTTGGCTCTGTCTTTCATCTTTAGAGGCAGGGAGAAGAACTGAGATTGAACAGACCATGCCTTTAATGAAAGGTATAAAAATTCCAATAGATTGAGGTCAGAGAACTTGCTAGTGGATGAAGGTGTCCATGTGCCTGGGGAATGGCTGTCCTTAGTTACACAGAGATGGAAGCTTCTGCAGTTAGGTCCTTTCTAGACCTAGCTCAGAACTTCTCTTCCACATCTTTTCATCTGTGTCCTTTACCGTGACCTCTACAATTCGCTGCCCAATGTAAAGAGAAGACTCCCCAAGTTCCTTGAGCCACTCTGGCAGATCATCAAACTCATTTTGTTAGGATCACCAGAATGAAGCCAAGTCATGCAGAAATACAAATAACCCAATGCTCAGTACTTACAGTTGGCATGTGACTGTGCTCAGCCTGTGGGATTAGAGGGTCTGTAGTGGTTAGAGGTGTGTGGTGTCGGAACTGAACTTTTGGATATTCACTGGTGTCCAAGAATAGACCTATGAGGGAGAAAATGGTTATCAAAGTGAAGATTTATGTGAGGTATACATTCAGAGAACACAAATGTGTTTTCCTTGTCATCTAACAAGAAACAGTTGGAGAGCTTTTAGAGGCCAAGGTTATAATGGGTCTACCATTGGCTGCTTTGTCTCCAAGTCTGCAAGGCAAGAAGAGTACTGCCTCTTCACTGCCATGGGATACACCCCAGAAAGAGCTCCCTTGACAGGAACTGGCCTCCAGCACTGATTTGGGTAGGCCTGCTTTTATTGCCGTCCTTGAGGTTATTAGCACATATCTGGAGTTTGCTTTCAAAGTCAGCGTTTTGGAGTTTGGACTGATTCCTTCTGAAGATCCCTTGTACTGAAAAATGTCACCTCATCCTTTCAAGGACAGAAAAGTTCTGAAACTTCTTAGTCTCTTTGGTGGTTGAGTACATAGGTGCTTTGTGTCGGTATGGATACAGCCTGAACTGCAACCTCAGCCCTCCCACGCTGGCTTCATTTCATAGAACCGTCGCCTGTGAGGCAACCCGAGAAGTTCATTCATGGATGCATATATTGCAGTGAAGCTTGTTTATTAAGACTTCAGGTGGCTTGAGGTATTATGTATAGTCATCAAGGTGGAGTCTTGTGGTGCCATGGATCGTCTGTTCTCTTGTGCTCCCATGTTCTAGCTTGCAAAAGGTGGGAGCAGCTGCAAGAGAGATTTATTAGTAATTAAAAATGTAATGTTTTGGATTATTCAGTGCTATCTACCATGCTGTTTACTGGAAGATCAAAGCCCCAGCATGCTCATACTGTGTGAGGAATCATGTGGCCTGTGCAGATCAAGGATTTTACCTCCTTAGGGTGGGCACCTTCTTGAGAATTGCGATATGAGCATAGTGTTCTCTGTTGAAGCAAGGACTGGGATAGTACCATCACCATATTCCTCTTCCTTTGTTGTTTTTGGTGAAACATCTGGGAGCAGACCATGATCTCCTGAGAGTCAGTTTTTCTGCGTACTGACATTGTCTGCTTACTATAGCTCTCTCTGAGAATGTGGTTAAAGATGAAACACTTTAGAAATGCCATGTGGAATATTGTAGCTGGAACACAATAAAATATGAAAAATAGCCCTTTAGGAGACAAACAGATAAGCATTTTGCAGTGCCCGTGTTTAGAGGATCTGGGTTATTTTGAACTAGTCTGTACCTGCCAGAACACCTAAAGTTAAATAACAATGAAGTGGGGGCGGACAAGCGGTTAGCTGACTCAGAGTTGCATGCTATGGGTTTGATGACGAGCAATTAATTTTTAGATTGCATATAATTGCACCTCTATAACATTTATACCTCTTCTTTCTTTTTAAAAAGATGATGCTTATGTTTCTGTCATACGTGATCCACAAAATCAAACTTAGCTGCTAGATTTTGTTAAGAATGTTATGAAATGTTATATTCAGAATGGAAATTTAGTCCCTCAAATCTCCCTTGCCTTGTACCCTGCAAACATGAGTGCCAGTTTAAAGTCTCCAGTGCATGCATCTCCTCCAACAGTGAGCGGATAGCCGTGCAATGTGCTATGGAGCCTAGGAGGTGCTGGTCCATCTGGGACAGCTCAGCTGTGGTCCAAGAGGTAGCCTTTTGCTGCGATTTACTTGCTCGACCTTGGTAATTTCTTGGCCCAGAACAAGTGTTCCATTACACTGAATCGCTCAACCCAGTCATTGGTTTACAGGAAATAGACAAAGCTACCTCTTTCTTGAATGTTTCTATTTTATAACAGCATCGTAATGGACATAATCAACCCTATGTCCATGCAGAAGCACACATCACATTTGCAAAATTAAAGAGCGCTCTTGTTAGAGAACTGTTCTCTGTTTAATTTCTTCCTCTCCCACTGCTTAAATGTCTTGCTCAGACACACCATGCTCCTTTTATCCCCCCCTTTTCCTTTTTAAATCAGCAAATAAGTAATTTAAAGCAAATCCAATTGTGCCTTTTTTATGTAAGATTTTTAGACATAACCACAGAAAGTAAGTTATATTTTATATGTGTGTGTGTTTTAAGAAAAAACGCTGTGTCTCCAATTACCCATGGTCATTGTTTGATCCATTTGGATACCCTTTTCTTTATTTGGTTTATAGCCAAAGTAAAGTATAATGAAGGTGATGGCATCTATAGACTAACGATTGGAGACGTTTAATCACCAACCTTACATATAACATTATTAGACGTGGTGAGTGACTGGCTGGCTCTACACCCAAAATTCCACTTGAGGGCTTAACTACTAAAGTTACTTCACATCATAGGAAATTTACCGAGAAAATCAAACATTTTTCTTCAGTTGATACGTTTATTTCTAATATGACATTTTGGTTATCTATCTTTTGTTGCTTGAATATACCTATTTCCTCACAGAACTAATGAATTGATTTTGCATTGGATTGGAAGGTCAAATTGGACACATGGTGCTGTTGCCCTAATAGTCATTGTCCTTTTGACCTTCCTGTGTGAATGGAGGTGAAGCTATTTGTGTATGTAGAACTTACCTTTCTGGTCTGACATCAGGGTCCCAACTCAAGTGCTTGTGTAAACCATGCTGTCATATTCAAGTTTATTAGCACAGAAGAGAAAAGTCAAACTGTGTGTTATTATATTGAACCACAAATTATTCAAATGAAAAGTAAAATCTCTAGACATTTTGCCTCACAGAATATGCATTACTGTGTCAGTATAAATTATAAAATCCCTTAAATTTGAGAAATTATCAAAAATGATTGTGATAAATTCCAAAAGACCCCAAGGCAAGATCAAGATTATCACCTGGCTCGACACAAAAGAAGCACTCAAATTCACGTTTGTTTGATAAATAATTTGAAGCTGTCATCAAATCCAGGCATCTGCCCTTTAGAAATGTTCTAGAAATCTTGTCTCAGGCTGATGTGGAATTAGTGCACCAGTCACACATCTGTTTTTGACTTTTCTATAATGAACGTATAATTGTACTATAAAAATGTATTCTAGGTAAACAGTGGTTTCGCGAGGGCAACTGAATGGCAACCACTGATTGACGTGAACTTCTCAGTTTTTCTTAACAATAACTTGTATCATTTGAAGGCAGTGGATGTTTTGAGAACATGTTCTTACTGTGAACTATAATTCAATATTATACCAATTTTCTTATTATTGGAGCGACAAAAGATACAAACATAAAACCTTGTGTGTGTGTGTGTGTGTGTCTGTGTGTGTGTGTGTCTGTGCTAACCCTGCCCCCTCTACATGAGACCATCTCATGCTAATTTCAGAGCAACTACCAATGTGATGAATTTCTTGGAGTCATTGACAGGAAACCAAAGCTTACCTGGCCAATGACCTGGTGAGGTTTCTTTGCCAGAACCATGTAAACTACCTACGAATTATGTTTCTGTTGCAGCCCACAGTTGTAGGAACAGCTACTTTTGATCTCCTTCTTAGTTGGATTTTATTTCTGGTACTCCAGCCTAGTATTGGCAAAATGGTGTGTGTGTGTGTGTTATGTTTGCATCATTTCAGCGTACATTACTTGCCTACATTTTTGTCAGGCTTTTATGAGTTCTTTGAGCATTTCATGTTTGTTGATCATATTCACATCCCTCCCCAACTCTTCCAGATTTCTCCTTCCCACCCAACTTTTTGTCTTTCTTCCTCCTTCAAGACGAATTTGTACTGTCTAAATTCTCTATCTGCTGGAACATGGTGGACTTATGAGTGGCTACATACACTCTTGGAGAAAACTAACCCCTATTCTCCAACAGCTAATTATTACCAGTAGTTGGTCAGCTAGGGGTGGAGCATCGTGTCCTGCTTCCCTCTCCCTGACAGGGTTTGGTCTGGCTTCAGCTTGCGCAGGCCGTGTGCATGGTGTCACACCCATTTTAAGTTCATATTTTCATCTTCCCTGCTGGGCCCAGAAGGTATTTTTCCCATGGTCATCCACTGCCTCGGGTTCTTCTATCCTTTCTACCCCTTCTCCTGCAATTACCTTTAAACCTTTGGAAGAGTGGGTACGTTCGATGTGTTCCTTTTCTTGGAGGACATTCTCCAGTCTCTTAGTCTCTGCACCTTCACCAGTTGTAGGTCTCTGTGTTGGTTGCTGTCTACTGAAAACAGAAGCATCTCTGACAAGGGAAAAGTGATGCACAAATCTAGAATCATAATGATAAGTCATTAGGAGTTGGTTAGATACTCTGAACACAGTTGGAGGTTCTCTCCTAGAAACCATGATCTGTATAGCCATGGTGTGTCTTAGCCTCATAAGGATGCCTCTCTGAGTTTCATCTTGTGGAGTGGCCCTTCAGTCAGAAAGTGATTGGTAAGTCCCATGACACTTTGCCACTATTATGCTCTTTAAGTGGAAAAAAAACCTTTATTTATGTATATTTTAAAAGGTACAACCTGTAGGCTTTATCTTAAAAAAAAATAATAGAATCCTAACTAGACTTTTGCGTATATGGCCAATAATCAGTAATTTCGAAATGGCATCCTGCAAGTGCAAACAAAATGTACAGATTTCAGTGGATTAAAGGATGAACCGGTTCGATTATTTCAAGAATTCAATATATTATAATCCTTTGATTTCTCATAATCACACTGTGAGCCATCTATATACTGTCTGGCACTTGTTTTAATTTACTTCTGTTTTGATGTGTACTGCACATGGGAAAGTAGTGAAGTTGTTACTTGTTATTTGCTGTTAGGGATGCTAGGCTCCTTCTCAGTATGTTCCTCCTCTGTGCCTTTCCATCTCTTCTGCATGCACAGAGTCACAGTTTACTCGCCAAACGGACGGTTTATGTAATCCTTTCTGGCAGCCAAAACCAGGAAATAGATTTATGGTTATTGCTTCCAACAGCATCCCAGATGACTTAGTATTTCTTGGGATTCCAGTTGTAGAGGCCATCAACTGGGCTATACAAAACAGAATTCTAAGTTTTGGCTTTGGGTGTGAGGAAGTGAATTTCCCCATGACTTGTGGATCTGATCTCACAGAAAGAATTATGGTGTTATGTTTGCAACAGTGCCAGAATAAGTTCCTTGGAGTCAGAAGGAAGTGTGTGGACCGAGGAAGGTGAATTTTTCATGGCCCTCACCTTTCTACCATTTTTGATCTGATAAAGTGAGCAAAGGGGGACTGTAAACCATGGTTCATATTTGAATGGATCTTTTAAAGGACAGTGACATCTACCTTGAGAAGAAAAACCTCCAAAGAGGACCTGAGGTTTAAGACAGTGGCCGTTTTTCACCTACTTACTTAAGGATTGCACGATTCGCTCTTGAACTCTTTTTCTTTGATTATGAAATAAATGTAAACCTATTCGATTTCTCAAGCAAAATAGATCCTAATCACATGGAAAGATATCCAACTTTCATTGTTTAGGGATAAACATTTTATATGGGGAACGTAATATACCTTGTAATTGGGTTAATAGTTTCAAAGAAAACCCTTTCAGAATCCCAAATGGGTTCTTTTTAGGATTTGATGAGCTCACCCTGAAATTGAGTTGCATTTTCAAGCAACTTGGAAGTGCAAGATGGTTCAGAAAAAGGCGGATGATACTAGAATACTAAAACCATTTCAGATTTTATTATAAATCTCAAAGATCCAGGCATGTGGTACTGACCTAAGGTGAGCATAGATATTAGTACAGCAGATTTGAGTGTCCAGAAATAATCCATCTTTATCGTTAACTGATTTTTTAACATGGTTTTAAGATATTGAAGAATATAAAGATTAGTTTTTCAACAAATCATGCTGGTATAACTAGCTTATCCATTTGTAAAAGATTAATAAACAGCTTCTTACATATGGCACATAGCTCACAAACAGAGATGATACAGATAAAGCAGACTTCATGGAAATCAAGTGTTTCCTGTATGTCAGATGACTCCATCTCCTAATGGAACAAGGCATAACAGGCTACTTGTAGATCACATGCCTGGGGAAAAAAAAAGAATTCATATTTAACATGTATTAAAATGAATCTACCTCTGTAGATGACAGCTTAATTCAAAGTTGGGCAAAATATTTGAATGAACTTTTCTCATGAATTAATGTCTAACAAGGACAGGCTGTGATAGCGTTTGTCATCAGAGAAATGCAAATCAATGTGACTGTGAGATAACCACTATGTGCCTACTAAAATATCAGTCATCGTCATTGTCATCATGGGCTGATGGCAGGGAACAGGAATTGAAATTATTAGATAATGCTTGTGTATTGTGAAAAGTGTGTAAGTTCGGAATAAGTCTGAGTGCTTTCAAAGCATTAAACATAGTTGCCACATAATCATACAGTTCAACTTGTGTGCATGATATCAAAGTGAACTCAAACACACAGCCGCACAGAAACTGCATCCATTGGGTATGCATGGCACCGTGATTCACAGTAGCTAAATTGATTGTGTGCCTGTGTTTGGGGCAAAGGGCAATTAGGGTAACTGCTAGTACCCAGCTGATGTATTTTGGGAAGACTGAAATTATTCTAGAAATATTAGGATACGTTGCATAATTGTTAAAATATAATTAGTCCTTTAAATTATAGGGTATTATACTGATTTTTATTTCCTATATCACTGTGTTTTACCCATGTGTATGTAAATGCACTGTGTCTGTGCATGGTGCCTCGGGAGGTCAGGAAGAATGTGTCAGATACCCTCAAACTAAAGTTTCAGATGGTTCTGAGCCACCATCTGAGCACTGCTACCGGAATGCAAGAGCTGCAAATGCTTTTAATTGCTAACTGATCTCGGTAGGCCTAATTTTTTTTATTTTTAAAGGGTAGATTTTTTTATGGTATATGAATTACTGTACCTAAAAACTTAAAAATACATGAGTAAGAACATTGTTTTAAACAGTGTTTCCAGAATACACACATGGCATTGGAAAATGAAGCTACCCTCATGAAGCTTGTAGTCTGTGGGACAAGGTATACGCTAATACCTATAGAGCAGTGTAGGCAGAATGTAAAAGTACATAGGACGCTATGAACCCAGAGATGAAGAAAGATGCCCAGAAGATCATGGGAACACCGATTCCTCCTATTATCCCTTATTGGAAAGAATCAGCTATACAAAAAATTCTGACTTCCCCCACTTCCAGAAACATGATCAAGACCAGTGGCTTTACAAGCCAAGCAAGGGCCATCAACAGTCTAAAATGCTGTATATTTTAAAGAACTGGCACTTGGAGTTTAGGATGATCTTCTGTGTGACATTTTAAATGAATTATTTAAGCTCTCTATAATACATAAGCTCTTGGTGGTCTGAGCTAATAATTCAGAGTTGACATGAGGACCATGTGGAATAATAGGCAATTGTTTAATGTATGCCTTCAGCCTTATATAATGTGTGCCATTATTCCTATCGCTCTCACCATTGCCACCAATATCAAGAGACTCTGATGTCAGTGCAAGGACAGAAATCCAGTCAGCAGATGGAAGAACTGATGTGAATGATCTGAAATTTCAGGGTTTTCTCGGGTCTAGCTCTACATCTTTAGGAACTCTCATTCTTAGAATTTTTTGTTCCCTGCTATAAAGCTTGGAAGGATAGATATCTTTGATTCTGTTCCAGGCCTCTAGTTGGCTACTCTTGGCCAAAGGCAAAATACTCTCCTAACTTGATCATGGCCTTGTAACTTGCCGCGATGTTCTTGTGGGTGCTTCACTTTTTTGAATTATTGCAGACAGAAACCTCCAGTGACCTCAGAAGACAGCCCTAATGTGTAGCAGTCATTATAAACACATAAAAAGGGTCCAGATGCAGCATGAAGGATCTGCCAGAAGGAGACAGGTTTTCATTCAACCTTCCTCATGCTGCAACCCTTTAATATAGTTCCCTATGTTGTGTTGACCCCAACCATAAAATCATTTACATTGCGGTTTCATAACTGTAATTTTGCTACTGTTATGAATTGTAATGTAAATATCTGATATATGACCCCCGTGAATGGGTTGTTCAACCCGCAAAGGGGTGGCTACCCACAGGTCGAGAACTGTTGATTTAAGATGTTTTCAGGATGGGCTAAAAGAATCTAGTGGCTTATTTCTAACCCTCACTCAAATTCAGTATTGTTCATTGCCCAATGTATTATGAAATGCTATAGGCAGCCTTTCATACCCATGATGACTTTGAATGGATATTTCTTTTGCTATGTATTACAAACCAATATGGGCATTCTTTTTGAGCATTTGTTATTTTATTAAGATGATACTGTTTAAGATGGTATTGTAGTTGATGGGATTCATTTTAAACAACCAGAGGTAGATATTTGAAAGAGGTGGTAAGAGCCAATCATGCTCTTGATAGTCATTTGACCCCAAATTCTTTATGTTTAGGATTAGGTATGTGTACACATGCATGTGTATGTTTGCATGTGTGTTTCCCTTGCTAACTTCTAACTCCCTTTGTAGATCAAGCTTTCCCAGAACTTCTTGAGATCTACTTGCCTCTTCGTCTTCACTGATGGGGATAAAAACATATGATGAATTGAACCCAAGCTTATGCAATTATTGAAATGTATCATACAATTAAAACAATGGATTGTAGAACTGACATGCTTTATCTTCTAACCTTACCTCTATCACTTTTTAGATGCTACCTGAATACATTACTTATAGCTCTTGTGCCTCAGCTTTCTCCTCTCTGAAGAGATAATCCTATCTCCTAGGATAGCAATGAGGACAATATTAGTCAAAATAGTAGTTTATAACGAGTCTCAATGTGCAAAGCACTTAAAACAGTGTTTGGCATATAGTTAGCACTATATACATTAGCAAATCTTATTGGAAGCTCAATGCCTATTTTTAATTTGTTATTGCTTTTCTGTAAAGATATTGATATATAAATTTAGTCTGTGGCATTTTATCCAAGTCTGAAATGGTTCATCTCACTCATTTGAGCTGGGCATCCTTCTCAGATTTTTCAAGGACGATCCAGCTGTCTGTAGACTTTGCCCAAACCCTTTGGCTGTGTCCTTGGTTTCTAATGCATGGTCTCAAAAGCCAGAGCTTGTACCTTATTCTGATAGATGTATGAGTCACTCCATCTGTTTTTTGTGGATTACAAGGTAATTTTTCTGTTGAGTGAACAAAGTTCTCTTAAAAACTAAAATCATGAGTCATAGATTATGAACTTGCCGTAAGTTAGTAAGTCTATCATTGGCCTTTTGTTGTGAAGTCTCAACTGTCCAGAGACTAAGCCCTGTAATGCAATGATTTAGGGGCTATTCATCCAAAAGTCTTCTCAGGCTTGTTTAGCAGGGATTGCTAGCCCCTACCCACTTTCGGATTCAGTAGGTCTGGAGTGGGCTGTAATACTAGGAATTTCTATGTAGAGCTTCAAAGCAATGCTATTGTGTATGCAGGTTTTTGAGAACCCTTTATAAGTGAAGACCTTTCCTCCATTCCTTGATACAGCCATCAACAGCTGCCCCCGCTTTATGCCCTCAAGTGCTAGTGGAGAAAATGAACTCAGAGAAGCACTTTTTTTCCTGGGTACATAGGAACTTAACTGTATATTTATAAATAAAAACAAACAATTGACATCTTTAGTACCTTGGCTGAGAATAAGTCACCTCCCAAAGGACCAAGTTTAAATTTGGATGCAGATCTTTGTTTCTGAGCCCACGTGTTTAGCTCTTCTCCTAGATCTCTGCTTTTTTTGTCTCTTCCGGATACCAGGTCACATCTGTACCGTCCCTCAGCACTGTCCTGCTCCGCTCCATTCTTTTGTCTTGCCAGCAGCATGGGCGGAACTTAATTATTTGCAGCAGTTGTGTTACTGTAGGGAGTGATGACTCTGAGCTTGTCCGTGGCATTTTCAAGACCGTTGCCTGGAGGCTTCAAGGAAAGGAGGAAGTTACCATTTCACTGGTCCCATGCAAGTTCACAGGGAGCATAATGATTTTACCCTTCACGTAAAATTCTTAAAATCACTTACGGATATTTATGGAAGGCAGCTGAGTAATTAAAGCTGGGTGAAACCAGAGAAAATGGGAAATAATGGCTTATATTTGGAAACTAATAAAATTGAGAAAGTGTCAGTTCTTGTTCGCAAATGCTTAACTGTTTTGTATTCCACTTGATGATATCTTCAAGCAATTGCCATTTTGGTACTGGATTTTTTAACTAGAGTCTGATTCACAAATAGGAAAACCCAATTATTTGAGTGTTTGTTTCAATCAGTTGCTAAACTTATTTTTCTTTTAATGACTCATTTCTTCATCAATCTCGCTGATGGTAATCTTATGTTATTCAGGGGATTCTGAATAAACTCAAAGGAACACAATTAACAATTAGCCCTTCCAATGCTGTAACACACAAAGTCGATGTGTAAATTATGGGGCAAATGGTAATCATGGAAGCTGGGTTCATGAACAGGGTGATAGATTCACTGAGGATGATACTCCACTGTGTTTCTGAAGCCTTCATCTGATGACATCTAAGCAAATGGGTTATGAGCACTGGAAATACTTGGTTGAGATGAAGCTTAGGCAGTGAGAGCAAATGTCATGAGTCAGGCCTGAGAGGATGGTGGTAGTTTCTGCAGATTCATTCCCTCTGCCTTCCTGTCTGTCTATGAGGAGATCATTTTTGCATGAGCTTGGCTTTTATTGCCCGTTCAAGCATAAGCATTTGGTAATACTAGCTAGAGGGAGCTGGGGGCGGAGATAGTCAGCATAAGCCCTTTCTACTGACCACGAATAGCTTAGCTTTGTATTAGAAACCAGGATATGAGAACTTAAGAATGATAAATGTACAGCCTTGAAACCTAGGGTGTCAACTTGGAGGTCTTTGCAAATGAGATGGCAGAATTTATGATCATTGATTGAATAAATCAACCAGTAATGCAAAGAATTATTGCACTGTGTTCATTAATCTTCTTTGTCAATGTTCATTGTCTTCCCCTTCACAGGTTTCAGTGACCCCCCCCATCTTTCAAAAAAGGTATTTACTCATACTTTTTACAGTTGTTTCTTCCTTCATTGTCTTCTACTGAATTATTCTATCTCATTCTGCCACTCAGGATTTTTACTGAGCATGTATGTAGTAGGGCTGGACTGATTTCTACCTAAGAGCTGTTTCCACATGCCATGGGCCCGTCACCCAGCGTGAGATAAACTCAGGCATGGGGAATTTGTGTGCATATTGGCATTGGAAAATCATGTCCATTGCCAATTTAAATGCCAGCTGATAGACCTTGGACAGTGTGTATGGAATTCTAAGAGGATCAGTAGATGATCTTGATCCAAGAGAAACATCTGGCCAGTAGGGTAAGATTGGTATGTAGGTGAAACTTAATTACATAAAAGAATATAAATTTCTTTACTTTTAATTTTTATTTGTCTTTGGGGGTTACAAGTTTAGTCTAGGTATCAAAGGGCTAAAATGAATTTCTAATTAGAGCTTAAGTATATGTAGAAGTAGGCAGAGTTTTAGTTCTTACCTTTTCCAGCTTCTAGAGGCTGCCTACATTCCTTGTCTCGTGGCCTTTTCCTCTGTCTGGAAAGCATGCATTAAAGCAGTTCTTTGTGTATGCTTCCTTTGCTATGACTGCTTCTGACCATAACTGCGAGCATTTCTGCTTTGGGAGCCTATCATGATTAGATGAGGTCCAGCTGAGTAATTCAGGTCTTTCTCCCCATCTTTGATTTTTATGGTTAATCACATCTTCACTGTTCATTCTGTCAAATATAGTAATGTATCCACAAGATCTAGGAATTAGAATTTAGCCATCATGAGGGTGTTATTCTACTCATCACAGGCCTGGCTATGTTTCTTTATAGTAGTTGGAGGGATCAGACAGAAAGTCTGATTTGGACTTTGGTAAAAACATTCTGAGGTTATGTTGATCGTATCAGGAAGTTCATGCATTTAGTACAGGGATGCTCTGTCTGTCGGGCAGTATCTCATTGAGGCCAACAACAGGTCCCTGGGAGCCAACAGTGATTTGCCTCAGTTCCTGTGGGAAAATGAAATGCATAATTTTCCAACCTGGTCTTGGATCACAGTTCAGTATCATGCATGTTAGAAACGTTTGCATCATTTTTCTCTTCTTTCTCCTTGATTGGCCTTTGTTGGCCCCGAGGGAATGCTATTCACGGTACAAAGCTTTTCTCCAAATTTTCCTTGCTTTCTGCTACTCCATGTTTTATTACTGTAACAAAATAACAGAGGCTTAAAAGACAGCCCTGGAGGTTGACATCCAAAAAGCATGGCTCTGTTAACAGGCACAGTCAAAATTTTCGGCCTCTGCCTCATGATCAATGACTTCATAGAGGAAGTACTTTGATGGGAGAGATCTCCTCCGAGTACATCCAAACACAGGGTTTGCTACCATGGGCATTCACTTACTGATCTCATTTCTTCACTAAGGTCCGCCTTCTGAAGGTTTCCCCACCTCAATAGCACCACGCTGACCAAACTTCCAGTTTACGGACTGTGGCGGGACATGCTAAGCTGTATGCAAACCAGATTGCCGATGCTATGAAACATTGCTTAGCTTTTGGAAGCAGCCTGTAGCTGGGACGAGGACAAAGTGATTATGTACCTGTCTTGCAGTGCAGCACACTAGAGCTGGCGTACACCGAGGAGGCATGTGACCTCCACATATTCAGCACAGAAGCGATACCCAGTTTCCCTAGGATGGGAAACAGTTGTAGGAAGTCTAATACTTGCCTCTGTTTCCTGATGCCTTTAATGCAGGAGTAGGTGCTTAACTTGTACACTTGTCTAAGAATGACTTGGAATCCACATGTGCCGAAGCACAGAAATAGATTGAAAGATCCTCCTGATAGAACAGGGAAGCAAAGATTTATTGTTCAGTCAGTTCCAATTACACTATTGTGTTGCAGAACAAAGCAGTGAAACAGGATGTTTGCTTGTAGCTCTACCAAGGTGGGATCAACCTCAAAAGAGACAGGGCCTGTGTGGTGTGCCCTGCCTGAGCCTCTGCCGTGTGAGTCACTAGCGTGAAAATATCTTGACACAGAATCGTGGAGCCCACACTGTATGTGATCACAGAAATGTTACTGCATAATAGCAAGCTGGCTTTGATTTCTATGGGATTGCAGGCTGGGGGATCAGGAAGGGTACATTTTGAAAGGTCATCTCTACTACTCGGGAGAAAACAGAGTATCACATCCTCTGCATCTGTGAGTTTGGGTATCAAGCATCGGAAATGGATGCAGTAAAGGAAAACTGCGAGTTATTCTTCATGTGTGAATGTGGCTTTTTTTTTTCTGGAAGAGTTTAGCATCCTGAATCCTTTCCCTTCTCTGTTGTAGTTGATGCTATCTCACACCCACTGGCGTGTGAAGAGGAAGAAACTTCGAACCCTACTTTCTGCATCAGTGATGTGGCATAATGTTTTCTGGAAATGCCACACAATTTCAAATGTGACTTCTTTCTTAACTTGCGAATAGAGTTGACAACAGTGAAATATGTCCTGTAAACAAACCCTTAAAGACTAGCTTTTGAATGAGCGGTAGTTGAATTCATCCCAAATCACAGAAGCAGGAATTCTTTCTGCTGTCCCTCGGCACATGAGTGGCACTGCCAGGGCTGGAACCTTCGTCACCTAGCTACTCTTGTTCTGGTCCAGCACAGGTGACTCCAGATTTTATATTGCATACCTCACAATCCAAATCTATGTTGACATATATTATTTTGCTTTTATCGTCAATCTATAACCTACTTTTCTAACTGATTGAACTGCTGAGTGAGTTTTATGCTTATTAAATTCCCCCAGTCATATCTTATTTCTAGTGCTCCAACAGCAGTTAACCAAAGGAATCATTTATCTCTTTTTATGATGTACTTATTGAACATTGTTGGGTGCCAAGCTGTTTTCTAGGCAGTGAGGGTACAGCCACAAATAAAGGAAAATGTTTGTCCTTAAGGAGTTCATTTTCCTGTGGGAGGAATTAAAAGGAAGATTATTAAATATTAAAGTCTAATTAAATGCTAGAGGGAAAACAAGATAAAACGTAAGAGGGGAAGGGATGATCTACTAGTTACTGTTTTACATGGGATTCAGGAGGAGGTGGCATTGGAGCATAGCCTTCTGGGATATGATGATGTGGTAGGGAGTACATGTCAGAGCGTGTTCCAGACTGGCAGTCACAGGTTATGGCCAGCACTGGCATTGGTCAGAAAGTAAAACAGCTGGAATGACAGGTGCAACTTGTGAGCCAAGAGGCTAAAGACCCGGTGCAGCCAGCATGGAAGCAGTCCCTGGTCCTTACACAGGGCTCTGGGCTCTGGGTCTCACTTGAGTGAGCTGGATCAAAATCTGAATGCAAAGGATGACATGGCTATGCAAATTGTTTTGGGTACATGCTGTCTGCTGTGTATATGACCATCTTTGTATGGACAGCAAGATTGGGTTTTTCATTTTCAAAGACCATTAGCATTGGTTTCATATTAAGGACAGGCAGGTATTATGCAGACAACAAAATAAAATGCCTAACATCTGTATTTGCTTTACTCTATCCTAGACATGTCCTTGCCTCTGTCTTCCCAGTGTAATACAGGGAACTAAAGCAGTCAATTGCCAGCATTCTCCGGGCTCAGAGTGCAGTAGATGGGAATTCTGGGAACGCAGGAGTGGTTTCCTCTGCTAAAAGGTAGCCTGATCTCCATCTCGTGACTGGCCCCCATGCTGAATTTAGGCGTCTCATTGTTCATACGTTGAGAATGTATGAGCTCTTTAGTGAGGATGAACAGTGAGACCTACATATACCCCATCAGCAGCGTAGGTGACATGGCCTCTTTGGAATCTCATCATAGTGCGAAAGGATGAGATGTGCAGAGGAGGAAAGAAGTTCCGACTGAGGAGCCAGAGATGCCGTTGGGCTTTTATGAGCAACAGCCACAGCGCATATTCACAAAGACAAGCCTTTGAGAGTCTTCTTTCTCGCTTTTCTATTTCCATGTTCACAGAATCCACTGTCTCACCAAAACTGAACAACAGCCTCAGTTTAGTTCATCTGTCCAAGCCCCTTGGAGTCCTCATGCAGGCCGTTGCATTTGCCAATGTTTGGTTATTCCTATTCTCTGTCAGTGCCAGGAAGAGCAGTATTTTTAATTAAGAAAAGGTACCAACACCATCCTCCAGTTTCTCATTAGAGAAAAGAAAAACACCTCTCACAAAAACCCACTTTAGAACACGGGAATGTCGCACTGTTCATCAAACCATCTTCTTTGCATATAGGCTGTCCACAGCACTCTTCGTGACCTCCTCCTCCCAGGCCCTGGGACCCTCCTGTCTGCTGGGCCTGAGCACAGAATAGCACCAACCAGATGACCATCAGAAAGAGCCCTTAGTTTCTCCCTTGTACCTACACTCAGATTCTGCCTCCCCCATCAGGAGCAGTGGGAGTTCTTGTAGAATGCTTCATGTTTCCAGACGCGAGTCTCCCTGATAAGCCAGGCAGGAGTAAGGACATCTGGTTTTTCACAAGGCCAGACTTAGGAGTGAAACCGTATGGAGGGGGTCTTTCGTACACTAGCTGGCACCCAGTCGATGCACTTTACCTTCCCTCTGTGTGGTCCACGGTCTCTGAGCTATGCTTCTTCCCTAGATTGTCTCTGGCCTGTGCTACCACTGAAGCGCATTCCACCGCACTAATAAGGCAGCAGAAGGAGTCTTTGGTAGTCACTGTGGACTGTTTCCAATTTAGTGAGGCACCGGCTCTGTTGGCATGCTCCGTCCCATTGTGGTGTTAGTTGGTTTGTATGTTTCTCAGACTTCTGTGATTTTATAGTCTTCCAGTCAGTGCAGTCTAAGTGAAATATCTAGAATGGGATCCTTTAGACCTGCCTTCAAACCCTGTCTCTCACATCAGCCTACTGTTTGGCTGACATTGTATCATTGCTTTCTTCATATTTAAATGCTGTTCCTGTACCTTAAGTCTCCCCAGAACTGTGTAGGCTACTGAGGACCATATATTTAGGCTTGAGTTACTAGGTATTCCAAAAGGAAGGCCATTCCTTTTTTTATTTCCTTCCTATTCTAGAATAGGAAGCTATATGTTCTCTACCAGAGTACAAGGTTGCCACATTTTTATGTGTCCAGCTGATGTAGAAGTCCTGCCTTTGAAGACTGGCCTTTCTGATTGATAAACATAATTCAGTGAGTGCATTTACCAAAGATTGCTGTTTGCAATGGTCATTTACTTGCTGGCATTGAAATTTCTCTTGAAGATGCAGAATTCTTTCCATGGTTTAGACATAAAGAATCCAGCTGAGAGTTGGTTTGTCCACATGTAACTGGTGCTTTGCAGCCTGGATTTTAAGCAGGTCCCTTTCCCAGGCCCAAGTCCTGTTGAAACTGAAAGCTAAGCCTAGTCTAACTTCAGGTTCATCAGTTTCTTAAATAAACCTGTGTTTTCTCACCTGAAGATGAAGTACAACTTTCCACCACTTCCTCTAGCCCGTGGGAAAGTCTGTTTTTCTGTCGTTTGTTTTCTATGAGTTCTTTATCAGCGGCTCCAGCCACATGGGTCTTGAGTTAAAGACTGCCCTGGCGCTTGGCAAGTACAGACTTGTTTCTTGTCATTCTACCTACGTCACAACACAGCTACTTAAGTAACAGTTATGTCCCATTACTCGTTATAAATAATCTGGAGATGACTCAAAATGCCCAGGATAGTGCACATCATTTCCGTGCAAGCGCTGTGTCCGTTTTACAGATCTGTATCTGGGAGGCTCCGGGTAAATTCCCTGTGATAGTGAAGGATGGCTCCATTGCATCTTTCAACTCCTTGTCAAGCAAATGGGCATTTGGATCAAGTGTAGACATTTGCTGTTGGCTTTTGTGGAGCTTGGTGTAAAACTTTCATTATGATCAGTTTTAAAAGTTCACCGATGCTTGCTTCTCCTGGGCACTATTCTGCTACCCAAACACTATGAAAGGTATGTTTGCATTAATAAGCAGCCCTTATCTCTCATCCATGATATTCCTCCCATAGCTATTAATTCAGTGATTTTGTCAATATGTCATATTATTTTACTAAAAAATATAGTGAAACACTATAGTGTAGGAAGAGTACACAGCTAAAATACAGGAGAGGTTTCTTAGCCAGTCTCTTGCACTAATCTTTTAGCATTAGCCAGGGCTATTACTTCTGAACATCTAGTCTTCCTTGATATGGCATCCTCTGCTTCATTTCTAAGGTTCTTTTTAAATGTGCGGAATTCCCTAGCATGTTATAATTTTTACTTTACTATGTTTTTCTTTTTAAATGTTTTCCCCTGTGGAATATCTGCTGTATGCAGGATTAGGAAGCTTTCCGTGTACCACAGGTCTATAGAAAGCAGTCTCTGTTTGAAGTAATAAAAGCAGAACAAAGTTTGGAAGACGGGAATGCTCTCAATGAGGAAACTCTTGGGGCGTAGATATGGCACCTGAGTGACGCTGATTTGTTGAGAACAGAAGGTTCTAGAGTCTGCCCTGTGTGGGGTAGGCAGTCTGTTGTCAGGAAGCCGGAAGGGTCTTTTGGTTTGAGTTTGCAAGCACTCCAAAGAATATAGGAACATTTTGTATTTTGTGTGTACACACACACACACACACACACACACACACACACACACACACACACACGATGGCCTGACTGCCTTTTACTCTGGCCACTTCAGTTCATAGCCTATAAACTGTTGAAATTAAGTAAGTTTGTACATCTGAGAAGGGTGGCCACAAGCTGTGAGAATTCGGCCATTCTAATGTCTTGGATTCTTGAGTGTCATCTGGGATTGTAAGCATCCATCCTTCCTCTGGGTTGAAGTTGTCTGTGAGCTAGAACTTCTTCATGCTGGTTCCTGAGCTGCCGTGCTGCAGTATCCCTGTGGGTGAAACTCGGTGGTCAGTGCTCCTTCATCAGAGTCCCGGAGAAGGCTGGCAGTTTTCTTATATAGAATAAGCAGGGCTTTGTGTGTGTGTCTTTTAATGAGCTACCCATAACAAAATAGAACTCGAGCAGAATTGACAGCCTGGATCTGTAATCTGCCTGACCTGACAATTACAAGAACTTATTACCGCGTCAGCCTGCCAGATGGATCTCCTTGAAATGTAACGTGCTGCACTTCTGAATTCAATTCAGCGCGCACTTCCTTTTCTCCCCCCTTCGTGTTTGTTGAGTTCGGGAAAGAAGCAGTTTTACTTGAACTAAACCCACTCATTTCAAGTGTGTTTAATGACAGCAATATGTGGCAGATAAAATAAAATCCTACGGCCTTGTTTGATGTTTGTTTTAATTTCAGACCTTGGTGAAAGAATACAGAGAAGATAAAACAGTATGGCTCAAATGAGGAGCTGGAAACAAATGCTCTCTTGAACATCATTTAGCAGTGTCTCTCCAGGAGCGGTCGGGAGGTCGGATGATCCAAGCAGCGTTTATAGAGGTCGTTGAGGTTTATGTAGTCCTTGGCCTTGCACAGAGTAGGCTTCTGTTTTGTGGCTACAGCTTTTTGATGACTGGCCCAAAAGGCTCACCCTGCTCGCTCACAAGTGGACTGTGCTATGTCAGGTTCTAATTCTGAGTGGCAGAGCTTTCCTCAACCCTATTCCAATCGATTTTAGTGTTTCTTCACGCGCCCTGTCAGGCCTACTCATCGGGCGCATATGTGATATATAGGGTACTTTGTGCATGGCCTTGTCTTTCAGCTTTACTGAAACGCACGTTTGTATGAAATAGTCAGTTCTCTTTCCACTAGAGCAACAGCTCTCAACCTGGCGCTCAAGCAACCCTTTCACAGGGTAGCAGATCAGATATCCTGCATGGCATAGATTTATATTATGATTTATAAGAGCAGCAAAATTACAGTTATGAAGTAGCAATAAAATAATTTTATGGTTGGGGAGTCACCACAACCTGGGGAACTGTGTTAATGGATCACAGCTTTAGGAAGGTCTAGAATAGCTGCCTTAGAGCATTTGAGAAGAAATGGAGGTAAACAGACATTTCTTTTCTTCCCCACCCACTGCTTCCACAAGCCAATTGCCCAGGTAGTAATGAGTGGTCCTTGGAAATGCATTAGTATGTTCCTAATGTACACAATACATACTGTCAGTATGTAACTGTGACATCATAAAGTGTCTCCATTATCTACTGTCTCTAAGTCACTCTTTCCCCTTCTGTCTATGTCAGTTAGAAGGAATAGGCATATGTGTTTTAATGCTTACACAGAACTCCATAATGCAAAACACAACATTATTTAATGTATCGTATTGCTGGGTTTTACCTTTTCTCAGTAGTTACAAGATACAAAGATGGGCTTCTTTGCTGGTCTGTTTCAGTGTGGACATGAATTTGGAGTTGCGTTCTAGCATGACTAGTGGTTCAATCCTCATGTTAGCTCATTTTGTCCATCCAAGCTTCCACTCAGTTGCGAGCTTGGGAACGTGTCGCTCAGGCACGTCTCTAAACAGACACTGATGGCCAAGAGAGAAAATTTGGAGGAGGTTATTTTCCATAGCCCTGTAGTTTGGATGGAGCTACTCACTGTGGAAGAAGAATAGGGTAGTCTTGTAATAGTTTGGTTTATTTAAAAGTTGTCACTCCAGTGAGATAGAATAAGATGCTTAATACAATAGAAATAGCTACCATCATTAGTGTTAATGTAGCACTACCGTTAGCTTATTCATTGGTAAGGAAGAAAGGACTAACATAACCAGACATTATTTTTATAGATTTGAGTTCTCAGTACTGAGTAAGGGGTATGAATGTCCAGAAAGTGACTTCTGTGTCCCAAGTCACCCTGCTTCCTTTGCCATTCCAAGTGATCATATTGTAAGCAGTTGAGAGGCCCTGAGCTCAGAATTGTTTTGTGAATTAGAGAATCTCCCCCAGGCATTTCCCCAAACCAGAGATGATCTGCTGTTCCATAGCAAACACAGAGATGAAAACTAAGCTCTCATCTCTTTATTTTATGTTTTATCCACTATATTAATAAGTTACTCATTTAAAAAACCATCATATACCATATGATGCAGAATTCTGTTTATTTACATTTTACTCAAATAAAGAAATGTTCATCGGCTTTGTTTAGTTACGCCCTTGTGATACTCAGGAGGTCAAGATGATTGACAGTGGATAGACAAAGAGGTAAAATGTACAAAAGAGAAAAGAAGATCTATTTGTTAAGAACACCTGGCTTCATGGAGATTTGGTATGTAATTGAAGATCCAACATAGCTAGTTCTGTTATCCTTGGAAATTAACTTCCAGGTCCATGTTGAGTGGTCCCTAGACAAGGACTTAGCTTCCCTCCCTCTTTCCTTCTTACTGTTGTTTGTTTTTCTTGTGGACAGGAGAAGGTCTTTCTGTGGCCTTGTGGCTTCTTTGTACTATCTGCCTTACCCAACTCCATCCCTGCTTGTGATTATTCCTGCTCTGGATACTTACACTCAAGTGCCTAAAGCAATGAGGCCATTATTTTAGCTGGTTTTTCTCCAGTACAAATAGGGAAGAGGTTCATCCCCTAACAGAGTTCATGGGTATCTGGTCTGGCTTTGCTGTAGTCTCCAACCCAATTATTTGTGGCCAGAGTTCAAAATTACCTGTTACACAGCTGTGGCGATGCATTTATTAAAGTAAGCAAAAGCTTCTGGAGGCTCTTTGCTTAAGCATGGTGTGGAGAAACTCCATATTTTATCATAGTGAGACTCTAAAACTTGGGTAAATTGAGGAGGTTTAAGATCCAAAGAAACAAAGTGCTTTCAGAAAACCGACGTTCAATGAATGTCTCATGTTTAATAATGGAAATGTCTGCAAGCAGGTTCTTTTTGAGCTTTCGTCCTTTTGTAGTAAAAAGGGGGTGATTGCAACCCTGAATGTCCTCTGTCTTTGTTCTCTGCGGGAGAAAGGAATTCTTCTGGAGGAGAAGGCCCTTATTAGGGAATGGAGAGAAGGAAGGGTTAGAGTAGGCTTTGAGAAGTATGATCAGGAATAGAGCTGGAGCCAGGCAGTGGTTAATCCCAGCACTTGGGAGGCAGGGACAAGCAGGTCTCTGTGAGTTCAAGGCCAACCTGGTCTACAAGAGCTAGTTCCAGGATAGCGGGGACTGTTACACAGAGAAACCCTGCCTTGAAAAAAAACAAAAAACAAAAAATAGATCTCAGCCATGACGAGTGTATCTATAGACACCGGTAGGTAGCTATAAAGAGACTAACTGAAGAAAAATAATTCCGCTGCATAGAATCACTTTCCTCAAAAGCAGGGCTCAGTGTTCTGTGTGGATCAGGGAGTGTAGATGAATTAGATGCCGAGGCGATGGAGATGGGCTCTTTGAAGTAAGGAATGTACACATCCATTAAATGATGTTGTTGCTCTGGGACTCAGCAGAAGATGTCATAATCAGGTCTGTGTTTTGTTTCTCGTCTGCCTCAATACTCCGAGCCAGTTCAAAGCACATTGCCACCATCTCTGATTTAAGGTTAGCAGAAAAACAGAGGAACAAATTTTAGCAGAACTTTGATTGTGACTTCAGAAAATAGACTGCGTAGGTCTCCACCTCTGTCTATAAATAGAGACTTCGGGCAGATGGCTTCAGTGTTTGAGCCTAGCATTATCAGAAATGTATGGATTTGGCCTTGAGCCAAAGGAAACCACTTTATTTCTACAAAGATCGCCTTGCCTTACTGGTGACCTGAAGTTCTCTCCTGTCATGAGATTGCCTCTTGTACACTTCAGGAGTTAGAGAAACAGAGAAAAGTGTGATTTTGTAGGCTAGAGTCCAGTCTACCTGCAAAGGGCTGAACCAGAGCTGCCCTGTCTCCCGTCTCAGACTCACTACCAGGTAAATGTCTCTTCTCCTGGGAGCAGTGAGTGAAGGGAAGGTGGGTAACACCTGTGTCTCCCTGGACGATTCTGTCCTGTGAAAATCCAGGAAGAATTTCCCTTCTGTGATGGAACCATAGTACTATTTGAGATATCCCTGTAAATATCTAGCCTTCTTCCTCAAATGAGTAGAGAGGTTCCGTGGGCTGAGGAACGTAGAATTACGCAATTTCTCCAGAAGGCTGAAAGAGTTTAAGAGGCAAAGGGACGATGAGTATGGAATTGTATTGTGGGGGTGGTCGATGAGGACGTGAGGGGACTAAGCGGTGGGCATCCCTGACTGGCTGTCAGGGCTCAGAGGGTCAGGGGAGAGGGAGGACTTAAAGTCAGTGTGATGTAGAGCTTAGATTGGCTTCCCCTCAGTAGTGCAACCTGCGGAGCTCTGTAACCCAGAGATTGGTTCCTCTCCAGTTCCTCCTGCCTCTCCTCTTGGCCTCTAGATCCACATTTTCCCATTTGTGTTTAGATTGCATTTTGAATTTATTTTTAAAAAATGAGAATCCATCTTGTACTGTCTATTAGAAGGACAAAGTAGTGTCAGCTAGTCTTGAAGTTAATGTAAAGGTCCCAAGGCCTGGACAGGAGTGTCACGGTCAGCCTTGCCCCTCATCTGCAGTGTTATACAGCCACCTTCATCGATCTTAAGGGGAGCTGATAGTGTTTTGGCTGATTTAGATTTCTTGACAAAATTTGCTTCTCAAATGAGATTCTTCTCACAGGATTATGATATAAAAAGATCACTGCAAGGGGTTGCTTTTCCAACAAAATCCACATCTTAATGGCTCCTATAAGGGGTAGCAGTTAAATGTGTATGTTCTTCCTTTCACTGGTGATCAAAACAGTATTTTTAGAAGTTTAGTGGACACTCATGTACTGAATCCTAGCAATGAAGGCTTCCTCTCATGGTGGCTCTCCATTGTCTGCTCTCTCATGGTAGGTATGTGTTTCAGGTGGGTTGAAGATACCCTTGTAAGCACAGCACCTCTGAATATATGTGGCAAGAAACCTTTCGTCCATGGAAAGCATTCTTCCAAAGTGACAATATACTTTAAAATATACAAATTCTCAGTGTCTGAACATTACTTATTAATTTTTGAAAATGGGATTGACTCAGGCATAAGCACATTAGACAGGTGTAAAATACCAGTGCTCCAGTTACTTTCAAGGGGATTTTATATCCATTTTGATTTCGTTAAAATATGGGGATATCAATTTCTCCCTCCTGCTCCTCCCCCACCTCCTGCATTATTACCGTCTCCCAACTCCACTGCCTCCTCCTCTTTAGCCATTGTTGTCATGTGGACATGTAATTTAATATATTACAAATATAACCTACTGAGTCTGTTCTGTTTTGCCTGCATGAATGTGCTCCTAGGACTGACCACCATTATTGGGTGAGTGGCTCATCCCTGGGAAGACTAGTTCTCCCCTCAGAAGTTGTTAGTCCCTTGTCAGTCTTCATCAAGCATGGGACCCTATGATTTTTCCCCACCCACGCTGGCATGTCAAGGGTTGCCTTTAAGCAGCCACGTTGTTGAGATTTTGTGGTTCAGAGCTGTCCTTGATGGAAGGCCTGCTCACACGCCACTTCCTGGGCCTCTAACTGTGCTGCTCAGTTTCTGTTCAACTTGACATTTCAAACCATTCCAAAAGTTCTTGAAAGGGAGTTTATTTTTTTATATAAAGCATAACATTTTTTAATGTATCTTCCTTTGGTTAAGGAATTTAAATAACAATAAAACATCAGATTTAAAATAATGAGAAACATTTAATATTTGATGCCTCCAGGGGAACTTTGACTACACTTCAAGGTTGTTGTTTTGGAACATTTCTCTTTAGAAAAATACATAGATATCCCCTTTATTGAGAAACTTTCAAGCTCTTGTAATGAGGACCACTTTACTTGTAAGAGATGCAAGTTAGCTTTACGTCCTGTGAAGAGATGGTACATATGCGGGTAGGGAATTGCATAGCGTCTTCTAGGGTTTAGGAACAAAGGGCTTCAGAAAGAGTCTGCGCATGAGAATTGTTTTATAACAGGACTGGCTTTCTTATTTAGGAGGAGTATATATAAAGCAGCCTTCGCTGTCTACCCTCAATGCCTCAGCTCTCTAATGTTTTGATGAGCAGATACTGGCACACTGTACCCTGCCCTTGCTTCTCATGTGTTCATGTGTGTGTTTCCAAGGCGATGTACAAGGCTCCCCTCCTGGTTCCTTCCCCTAATACGTACATTAGATTTTCGCACGTGGTTGGGGACTTCATATGTCTCGATTCTTAAGTGTGGAATCAGAAATCGGCAGACAGTTTTTGATGAATTTGAGGTAATTTTTCTGATAGAAGAATATTCTAAGAAAAATACGTCTTTTAAAACTGCCATTTAAAGCAACAAAACAAACCTAATAAGACTTATTTTCCCAGTTCTTTGCCCCATGAACTATCAGAACTCTGAGCATCATAGAGTTCAGTCAGGAAAACTTTACTGGTTAAATAACATCATGAAGAAAAACATAACCTCACTTTTAGTGTTGATTTAATTTTCACAACATCATTCCATTTTAAAAGTATTTCCTTGTCCATGTGTATGTGGAGGGGCACTCACTCCTTGGCATTCGTGGCCATAAGAGAACAACTTAGGAAAGCTGATTCTCTCTCCTTCCATGTAGGTGGCAGGAATCAGACTCAGGGTGGCCAGGCTCAGCTACAAGCACCTTTTCTGGCTGATCTGTCCCCCAGCTCTACTCTTGGTGTCTGTTGGACTTCCCAGAATTGTAGCTATTCATCTATATGAATCTCTTTGAAAATTTTCTAAAAATTTTAACTATGGTTTCATACAAATTAACCTCTCTGGTCCTTTATTTCCACATCTGTAAGATGGATCTGATCATACATGCTATTTCATAAGGTCGTGAGGAGTATTACATAGGTAATGCTGTATCATTATTCTGTGAAGTATCTACTTTTTATTTATGAATTAATTAGGGTTTTATGTGGCCGAGTGTTTTGCCTACACGTATGTCTGTGCAGCACATGTGTATACAGAGAGGCCGGAAGAGCGCGTCAGATCCCCTGGAACTAGAGTTGCAGGTGGGTTGCCGCTTGGATACCGAGAATCAAACTCCGGTCACCTACAAGAGCAGCAAGTGCTCTTAGTCATTTAGCCATCTCTCAAAGCCCCAGTGTCTTACCTTTGAAAGTCACTTTCTTAGAGAACAAAATCAGTCAGATAAACTGACAATATTATTTCTTTCTTCATGTTAAAAAAGAAATGTTCAAGTCCATGCATTCACATAACCTAAAGCATTGTGTACCATGTTTGTGTTTTTTTTAACTTCTGTTTTTAAAATTATTTTATTTAAATAACGTTTTAGATTTATTTTACAAGACAATCAGTTTCCCCTCCCTCCTCTCCTCCCCCCCTTCACATCTCTTCTCCTCTTCATCTCCTCCTCCTCTATCTCCATTCAGAAATGGCCAGACCTCTGTGATTGTGGTTCTTACTGCAGTGCCTACCACACTTACAGAGACTTACAGAATATTCCAGATATTTCTGCTGTCATTGGTTAAAATTCATGACACCGTATTCATAGCTGCAGTAACCCCTATAGGTTACTACTTTGTCAAGCAGATAGTTTTTATGATCCCTGGGTTTTTTTGTTTATTTGTTTGTTTGTGTTTTTTTTTTTTGGAGATACTAGAACCTGGAGGATGTTCCACAGAGCACACACTCAAAAGACTTTTGTCATGATTTTCTTTTTTTGCTTTTTATTTCCCATACTGCTTTCTAAGTCCTGTGTCAGGTGAACCCTAGTGATGAGGACTGAGGGAGAACTCAGGCATGTGTGTTTGTTTATATGACCTTATAGGAAACAGAGATTAAGGAAAAATAAAGACAAAAACAGTAAGCCAGTAACCCACCTTCTGTAGTGACGGGCATCAAAAGTGCAGATAGACATGTCTGTGTGCTTGCTGAGAAGGTAGTCCAGGGCTCCTCTGAGCAGTTGGGCGCTGAAGAGAAATCTTAAGGTCACCATGGCAACTTACCCTTGGTAGTTAGGACATGTGCTCCAAGGCAGGAATGAACTTGGGCCATTTTTGGAGTTTGCATGAGCCTGTGTGGAGCAGGCTATATTCCTAAGGAGAGAGAATGATTTTAGGGTCCAGATAGCAGCCACTGGGGATCTTTGTTTCAGGAGCAAAAGAAGACTTATTAACTAAAGCTTACAAGCTTGAGTTTTAGATATGTTTCAGAGATCCATGTCCTCATGCACAGGTCCAGCCATCGCGAATCCTTCACCCTGCTTACCCGGTGAGCACACTGCAGCCTGCAGCTAGAGAAAGGCTTCCTTTTGGATTTTTGTTGTTCTTTGTCTGTTTGTTTGGTTGGTTGGTCGGTTTTGTTTTTTCAAGACAAGGTTTCTCTGCGTAACAGTTCTTGCTGTCCTGAATCACACTCTGGACCAGGCTGGCCTCGATCTCAAGCAAACCACTTGCTGCTGCCTCCCGAGTATATTATATTAAAGGTGAACGCCACCATGGTATGGCTCTCTTGTTTTTTAATGACACATAGGATTAGTAATATCTAGTTGAGTCTCATACTTACTTAGATGTCAGTTTTGGAGGGCCTTTTAAAGCTTCAAATTTTCCAAATACAAATTTTTAATGCTATTAATCCTTAAATGAATATTCTTTATACCCTATGGAATTGTTCTATTAGTGAAATCATTGTGACTATTTCAACTTCTATAATTCTTCGTATTATTTCTTTTTATACTATATCTTAAGAACTTTTACATCTGCCTTGAAATAAGACTTCTTACATCAAACCAAGATATTTCTATTTCTCTTCTAATGAATATCAGTACTTGGGTGGGAGAGATGGCTCAATGGTTAAGGGAATTGGCTGCTCTTCCTGAGGACCCAGGTCTGATTCCAAGCACTTGGATTATGCCACACAGCTGTAATTAACTACAGAAAGGGATCTGATGCCCTCTTCTGGCCACCACAGGCATCAGACAGCCACATATTGCTCAGATGTGACACATGAAATTAAAAATAATAAAAACAGACCTGTGTTTTCTACATATGGCTTTGGTGCCACAACTAGGATGTAATAGTCTTTGCTCATAAGAAGCCATGCCTTTGAGATGCTATTGATAATAGTTAGTTTCTCTGTAGGAACCAGTTCCTTGTAACTGGTTTTAGGACTGTATCTTGTAGCTTCTGTAAGGTTTCCATGGTATAACTACTGTTCTACCTGCTGAAGAAACACGTATAAATTAGTTATTTGCAGAAATATATATATATTTATGCGATATGAAATATCACATAATACTCATGTTATAATATAAAATAATACATAATACATTGTATTAACATATATTTTGTATATATTACATATTATGTGTATATTATATATTAATAATACATTGTATTAATATATACTTGCAGTTCTGCTTATTTATTTATAAATATTTATATATACATATAAGAGTCAAAGCATATAACTCATTTGAGAGGTTAAACTGTATGGAGATTATATGATAAATAAGTTTTTTAATATTTTCAATATACAATTCTTTTCTTTCACATATGTAAATAAAATTTGCTTTTTAAGGAGTTGATCAATACATTAAATTAACAAGTATTTTTTGAGTGCCTGCTGTGAGCCAGAGACATTTTATGTGCTAGACTTAAAACCCAGTTTGTAATGACATTTGCATTAACAATGTTCTGTATGGATTTAAATACAAGTGCTGAGGGTCAGTGTCCTGTTGGAAGCACAGGGAAGTCAAATGTTGTTGATTTGAGGAGTTCTTTGAGAAGTCTTCTGAGGGGTTATGGTGACATCTGTAGTCGGAAAGACTGGGAAATGGAGAAGACCGAACTTTTCTGGGAGAAAATGTGTGGCGGCTCAAAGTAGCTCATGACGCCTGAACAAGTGACAGGTAGGAGGGACAACAGCTGCTGAGCATTGTGGGTAGAGAGTCTATCCTCCAGCGAGCCCTGTGTGAGTGTGCCCTCTATGAGGTCACAAAGAAGGGAGAGGCCAGCTGCAGGATATGTCATGGCATGTGGGTCACAGACTGTGCCACAGTTAGTCTAGGCAGTTGACTTAAGCAGAAGGCACCACAATTTTAAGAGTAAGATGTGTATAAAAGATTGGCATTTTTGCCTTTTTAAGGAGTTTGAAGTGCTTGGAGAATGGAGTAAGTAGACTAGAGAAAGAACGTATTTGAAAGAATGCATTGGTGATGGAGGAGATTCAGTGCTGTGCACTGACTTTGTGTATTGTGCACCCTGTCCTGTAGGCTGCTGGGAAAAGTAGGGACATGCCTGAAGAAGAACCCGAGAACATTGAAGATTTGTGATAACAAAGTGGTGTGCGGTGGAGAGGGGACTTGTGATAGACTTAAATTGGAAGGGCCTTGTGTTGTGAGTGAAAGCCAAATTTGGTCATCCTCCTTTTCGTGGGCAGGGTTTATCCAAGAAGAATGTTACATAAACTTTCTGCAGCTGTAGCTAAGTGGCTCTTACATTAGGGAAGTTATACTTAAACAAGATATCAAATAACTGACATTTATTAAGAATCTTCAATGAGACTTTCATTAGTCAAATCACTCGTAAGAATATTCATTTCTCCATATTTTACTCTTGAAATTTTAACAGAAAGGTGCAAGCCACTGGATTATTATGTGCACAGATGTGGTTCTTAAGCTAAGACGGTGTGGCTCTTCATCTAAATACATGAACTGACAAGCTGACATCTAGAGCGATCCTTGAAAGAGGTTTTCCTACGTTGCTTTTGACCAGTTCAGGATTATACTATGATACACTCATGCCATACTTAGACTAACTGTTAAAACATTTAGAACTCTATCCCCGTCCGCCCCTTCTCATGCCAGCCCCAGACAGCTCCCTTAGTTGTTAAGAAGCTTTTACATAAATATCTCTGTTTAGTTTGTCTTTGTCTGTTTCTGCATTGTTGCAGCATAATAACCTCACTAATTCAGGAGTTTATTTTTGAGTGAACTAGGAATTGTTCTCTGGATGAAATTAGTGCACCTGGGTTAGCCTGGAGCAAAGGAAGTGAAAGGTCTGTGAGTCCTTTGTCAGGAGAGGACGCAGCCCTGGTCATCTCTCGAGTTCTCTGCAAACCTCATGGGAAGGGCAGATTTAGAAATAGAAGAGGAGTCCTGTATGATCCTTTTCACAGTGTTGGGAGATGATGATGATGCCATTTCCCTCTTCCCTTTCCTTCCTCAAAACCTCCCTTGGATCCCACCCCCTGTTTAAATTTTTGGCCTTTTTTTCTTTAATTGTTGGTGGCTGTGGTGACGATGTGTGTGTGTGTGTTTGTGTGTGTGTGTGTGTGTGTGTGTGTACTCCTAAATATATAAATACAGCTTGTTCAGTCTATATAATGTTACTAAGTTTTGATATGCTAGTTCAAAGGCTTGCTTTCTTGTTTGTTTGCTTGTTTTTTCAAGAAGCCACTGATATTTTATATTCAGTATCTGTGAAATAATGGAATGTTTGCCATTTTAAGATTAATTCTTCATCAATTTAAAGTAAAATAATATTCTCTGTACATAGTAGAGAAGTAATCACTCCGTATGAAGAATGTGTGCTGTAGAGGACCTTGGTGGACAGTTGGTCTCAGCAGGGAACATCAGATAGGACCCTGAAATGTTACTGCAGTGCCTGAGTAGCCGAGCCTCCTTGGTAGCACAGAGCTCTAGACTGCCTTAAAATAAAAATCGCAAATGCAACAGATTTAATCAATCCTAGTATTTCTCCCTCTTATTCTCCCAGTCCCGAGTTAAAAATAAAATTCGCCTGCCTCATTTTCCTGCATGCTGGTTAGTGGGATTAGCTCGAGTTCTCAACGGGAAAGCAATAGATATAGTAGACGCCATTGTGTGGTGGGTGAAAGCCCGGTAGAGATAATTATACAGTCACTCCTACTATGTTACCCTTCAAAGAAACTGAGCCTAATATTCTCCTCCTAAGCAACTTAACCAACTATTAAAAAAAAAAGTATAAGATATTATTTAGAGAATGAAATAGCTACTGTATATAATCAGGAGGGAGAATTATAGCAAACTATTACATGTTTTTGATAAATGTATAAAAACCTACATTCAAAGCTTTGTAGTGAGCCTCTTCAGTAATTGCTCAATTTTTCTAACTGTCCTGTACAAAGGGCAGTTGAAGAGCTGCTAAAAAAGTCAACCATTGTGGCAGAGTCCCCCTCAGCACAGACTGTCTGATTTCATGCTTCATGGGATCAAGCTCATTTTGTTCTTCAGATGTTGTAAGTCATGACCCTTTTTTTTTGCATTTCCAAATAAAATGTCCATGTATACACACACACAGAGAACAATAAAATGCACTAAAACTATATGTTGCTATCTAATGAGCATATGTGTGTACGTATGCCTGATTGTATCTGGACCTATTCTTTATATGTATACTCCACTCCAAAGCAGTAGTGTTTTTCCCAAAATAAGACAGTATACAGAACTTCCCAGAGTAAGGACAGCCCCAAATCCCTCAACTTGTCCACCCATTTTATCACCAAGTTGGCAGTAATATTGGGGTTATTTTTCTTTTGATTTTCTTTAAACAGAACAAATATATAAGTGTGTAAACATTGACACTTCAACGACTGAGGACTTGCGTTTGTGTTTGCCATTATATTTTCTCCACCAAGGCAAACAAAAATAAATCAAAAAGAATAAAAGTTGAACTAATTGCTATTAAGAGAAGCTGTGCAGTATCGATGTAAGGCTAAGCAGCCTTTATATACAGTTGTGCAGTTATCAGATACTCTTAGAGGAAACACCGTCCATCACTTGGCAGCAGTGCTCAGAAAGTGTCTTCATCTCTAGATGCTTCATGAAAGAATTCCTGAAGGTATAAGCTCTAAGACTGAGTCTTACTCCCAAACAGTTGTGGGCATGAACCAAGATGTACATGGAACTGTGGAGCCCAGCGTGTCTCACATATGATATTTAGTGATTCGATAGCCTTTATTCCTAAGTTACTTCTTGTCTCCAGCTGATTCCTATTGATCAGGTGGCAGTCATGATCTAGTAGTCATTGTCTGTGCAAGATCATCAAAATCGATCATGAACGTCGGTAGCGTGGAGGATGGCCCTGGTGACAGTGGAATAACTGCTGTTGTTGTCGCTCCTGCTGGCCTTGGTGACGATATTATGGTGAAAAATAGAAGTATTACCACTCTCAGTTGAAACTTGACCCAAGGACTGAACTCTAAATGTAAAGAATTCTTTAGAATACTAAAATTGCTTCAGTCTGCTTCACATGTATTTGTTCATAACTGCAGGGGAGTGACACATGATTTAATAAAACCAATGTAAGTACATAATTTCAAGCCATGTCTTTCAACAAGTATATAATAAACATTTAATGAAGGAGCAGCCATGATTTAAATGACAACAATTTTTGTTTCCAGAACTATAATAGCAGAGGGTATATTTTATAAGCAGTGCCTGTGATCTGATGAGGCAGCACAATAATCACTCACAATGTTATGTCCCTCATCAGAGGTTAATATTGCTAGGATGAAGGGGCCCATGGGCCTTTGACTCTAAGAGCACTATAAAAGGAGGTTTGGGAGTTGTCAGAAGTGTGAAGAACTTGAATTCTGACTATGTAAGTGTGTTGCCCTGTGTATCCTTGACAGTTATTACACAGGCTTGGGCTGAAATTCATGTCTACCAAAGATTTGTTTATCATTTTTTTCTGGATTATGAAGATTTAGTTGAATGACAGAGGGAAGTCATACTAAAGCTGAAGTAGGAGGCCTAAGTCAGAGCCCTGGTGACTCTGGTCAGAAAAGATCACCATATCTGCCTACAGCAGACTTCAGCCATTTCTTCTGCAGCTTGACCATCATATGTTGAGAAAGGACCTTGGCACATTATCTCAATAGCCACCGTCTCAGAATTTATTGATCTCTCTCCCAAACAAAAGTGCACTATCCGGAACAGGCAATGGCTTGTGCTACTCGGGTACAGCAATGACCCCATTGGCTGACAGCTCATTTGCTGCAGCCATTTACCTAGATCTGCCTAGCCTAAGGGTGTCAGGAAGCTGGGCATATTTAGAATGGAACATCCGTGGCTTCAATAGAGGCAGTGATGTGCTTACAATGGCTTCCAACCTGGAACGTTTCCTGTGCATGGGTAGCATCAGAACATTAGGAGAGCACAGCCCACAGAACCAACTTAGCAGGGTTCACGGGGGCTCACAGAGACCGAAGCAGCAACGGTCCTCTGGATATGTTATAGTTTTTAACTTGGTAATTTTTTGGGACTCCTAACAGGAGGAGAGGTGGATTCTCTAATTCTTTCGCCTGTTCTTGGGACCCTTTTCCTCCTACTGGGTTACCTCATCCTGTGTTGATATGAGGGTTTGTGCCTAGTCTTATTGTATCTTGTTAAGCTGTGTCCAGCTGATTTCCCTGGGAGATCTGCTCTTTTCTGAACATCAATGGAAGAGGATTGGATCTAGGGGAGAAGACGGGTGGCTGGGAGAAGAGGATGGAGGGGACATTGGTCTGCGTATATTTAAAACAAAACAAAAGAATATTTGAAAAATAAATTAAGGTGTCAATACTAACTAAAAAACAAGTGTTTTGTGTAGATTGTGTCCTTCAGGCATCATCGCTGTCTGCAGTAGGCAGGTGAGAAACCAAGACCTAAAGATCAATTAACTTATTCAGGAGTAGCAGGCAGTGAGTTGCTCAGCGATTATAAAGTTGTGCACTTCAGTTTACAGTGGACCAGAATTTTTGTTTGATTCAGTCTTTTCTTATCTCAATGGTGGGGTGGGAGGGGGGTCCTCAATTGAGAGCCTTGGGAATGTTAGGCAGTATTCTACTATAGAGCCATCGCTAATCATACTGAGGTTCTTTTTTTAAATTTTTTCTGGCATTTATTTTTAACCTATTGAAAAGAAACAAATACAGTTGAAAATTCTTCCTCCTAAAAATTAAACAGTGAGCAATGTGATTCCTATAGTCTTCTAAGACGATTCTCTTGTCTTTAGCCTAGAATGACCACCTATAAGGTAACATGGTTCTTCGCTTGGTCTCAGCCTGAGACCTAGAAGCACCCAGCATTTGTTAGCTTTCTTCCCTTTGCCATTTCATCTTCAGGAGTCCTCAATAGTTAGTGATCAGTGGGCATGGTGCTGTCCTAGTAGATGAAGCCACCCGATTTCAGCATTACATGACCAGTTGATCACTTCCAGTCAGCCAGCCCTGTTAGCCCTGTCTCACAGAGCCAAGGAATATAGTACCATCCAAAGTTCTGCTGGACAAGATGTCATATGACCTCCACCATCCAATAAAGAGTGAGCACACCAATCTGCCCAGCAGTCAATGCAGGTACTTTTACGTGTGTGAGAAATTTCGCAGAATTGAACATTTAAATGGAAATCGGCAGTTAATAAACAGAGACACCTGAGGTCAGCCATGGGTCCACAGGAGAGAAAGAAGGCTTTCTAGGCCCTAATGCCCAAAGAGATTCATGGCAGCTGTCTTAAAAGTAAGCCTACAGCATACAAAGGTCCCTGGGCCACCTTACACATCCAACTCGATTAAAAGCTGTATGTAGTAACTGTGTGCCTTGCTCACGAATCTCTTGCAGCATTTAATTAGCAAATGTTCCTCAAGTGCTTCAGGCTCCCTGTTTGGGTAGATGTGACTGAAATGCAAAGTACCTTTCGTGCCTTATTTATTGCTCCAGCGAGCACGCTATATGCTGGCAGCATTTATCTTCACTTTAATTTTATCTCCCACAAATATAGGCATTAATTTAAATCACATACAGAACATAGCAGTTTTTATCAAGGCAAACTTATTCCAGTGTGCTGCATTTTAATATCGCACTTCACCATCTCTTCTCACTTGCTTCAAGAATAGTATCTCTTCCTGCCTCAGCATTTAATCTTAGGACAACAGAAATTTTCAGCGTGTGTGGATTCTTGCTCTCAAACTTTATCTTCCTCGCCGCCTGCCTGTTTGCTGACGGAAGGCCATGTGTGTTGGGTGCAGGTAGATGCCTCTTCCATTCTACTCTCCTTTGCCTCCTTAATTCTTGATCTGGGGGCAGAGTGTGGAGCATGAAGGATTTTACGGCTGTGCGTGAGCCCAGCTGCATTTTGGATACCTTTCCTGATAGTAACACAGAGCAGAGAACCCCCGTCTCCTAAAGCACGTTTGTCAAATAAGTTCTTACTCATCTTTCACACCCCCTCTGTTGCTTTATTCAAAGGGCTCCTTTCTGTCTTCCTCATCTCTACTTGTGGAGGCTATGTAGCAGCTTGAATCTTTCCCCTGTGGGAAAATAAACTTAATGGGACCCCTGTATTTGTGACTATGAAACATCCCACATAGCTGTCACACCCTAAGCAAGGATGCTTTCCCTGTCCTTAATTTGTGGCCTGAAAAGTTGCAACCCTCCTCAATTAATTCTAACAGAACTGCCCCTTATGTGTAATGTCTTCCCAGAAGTCAGGGCCCAAGAGGCAGAAACAAGTGCCTCAGCAAAGAAGACTTGGCTTTCAGAGCTACCTCAGGCGCTCTCCACAGGGGCCTTCCTTCCAGTAATGTGTATTAAAAAGAAAGTACAACTCACATTTGTCCCTCTGCTGACCGCTGGATATTTAGGCTTGGCATTTTGGTGGTTGCCTTATTTTTTACCATTAGTCTGCTTTAAAAAAAAATGTGCTGGCAACTCTTCCATTTCCTGTCTTATGACCATCATTTTGTTGATGCAGAAGTGAAGCTTCGAGAAGTTTGTTCCCCCAAATCGCACAGCTGTGCGTGGCGGGGCTGGGACCGATGCACTCTGTCCATCCTTACTAATGTACTGCTGGAAAAGCTCTTTCCAGCCGAAATTCTTGACTTCCTGTTTGTTGCTGACTCTTTCCAAGCCCTTCAATTTTGTGCTCTCAGGTGGATTTTATCTGTGGGTAAGAACATGGTTTCCCTGGAAACTCGCTCGCTAGAACAGCAATCCAATTATAGCACCGTCACCCGGGTTTATTAAACTAGTGTTGCTAATGACGTAGACTTTTGATTGAAAGATGCTGAGAATTGGATTCTCACCATGTCTCAAGCCATGAGGGGTCATTTTAATCTATACTTCAAGTTCAGACCAAAACATGTCCTTTATCTGATGGATTAGCTTTAGGAACTGAACGGGACTATCCATTTGGCCCATCAGTTTTCTGCCATGGTTGGAGCTGCCAGTGCAAGGAAAGAGGCTGGGGACATTTCTGCCTCTTCTCACACTGCATCTGTCCCCAGCCGAAAGGCCTGCTGACTCTGGCCTTGTATCTACTGAGGTTACAACTTCATGGGCAGCCCCTGTTTCTCTTTATTGTTGTCGATTCAAGGTCTTGTTTAGTCCAGGAGTGGTCATAGCTCTCCCTTAGGCTCTGGTCCTTCAGAGACTTCTCATACACCAAGAATTTCCTTGGGTTCAGACTGTTTGACAGGTTGCCTTTAAACTACACAGGTTAAACAATCCAGTCTGTGTGGCCAGAGTTTTGTCTTATAGTACCAGCTTGCTGGAAAGCCCTTGATTCATGCCCGTGGCTTGTGAGCACACTGTTTGCATGAGGAAGGCTTGTAATATGTTGAGGTATTTGCATCTGTATAATGTGCTGTGCCAGGCTCATCACCTGCTACCTGGCGATTGTCATCAGCTTCATTGTTATTATTAACAGTTTTGTGACTGATTTCTCAGAATGTGTAATGCTGAAGCTATCAGCAGGGTCCTGCTAACCTGCAGGGCTATTCAGCAATGAGTTTGGGCACTGTACAGCTCAGCACTCTTTTCAGCACTGAATGATTAGTGATTCAGTGTCTCGACTTTCCTCTCAGGAAAGGGTCAGAAATACTGTCTCTAAAATGCTTGAAGTTGTTACTCTTGTCTAGAACCATTATCATCTTGCAAACTGCACACCTTTTTAGCAGAGCCTTGTGTAAAAGGATAGGAATTGGGGAAGAGAAAGGTTGAGGCTGCATCTTTCTGTGGCCTGGAGAGTGATGGTTCTGGGTTTTCTCCTTATCATCCCTGGCCAGTCTTCCAGACACAGGAGTTCAGGTTGGTAAAAAGGGTCTCTCCCACGCCTCCAGAAGCCATTGTAATTTCTGTGCTAGCCTTCTGCTTTCAAGATAACTTGAGATCCTCGTGCAGGGGCTGGACTATAACTCAGTAACGCCCCTCTATTCGGTCCCAGCATTCCTTGCCATACTGAAGAAATGTAAGGTCGTCATCTCTCACATTCACCTCTTTGCTTATGCTTTTTATCTGGGTAAGATTTAATCGGCTTCTATTTATTTTTTATATAGCTCATCTCTAATGATTGACTCTTGAACTAACGAATCAAATTCTGTTTTATTTTTCCTGATACTGTCAAATTCTCTAATTTCTTGAATGATGGGAGCACTACCATTTCAGTTCCTTCCGCATCTAATGTATCCTTCCATCTATAATGTGCTTGCTGTGTCTGTGCTGGTGTACACATGTATTACCCGTTCTTCCACGCTAATGTGTCCTTCTGTATAGAATCTCGATGCTGTTTGACTTGTATCCATATTAGTGTACATGTGTATTACCCATTCATATTTTAATAAATGAAGAGGAAATATATGCTAATAGTTGTAAGAGCTTGGGGCATGGAGACCTTTCTTTATATCTGTACGTTGCCCTAATGTTTCTATAATATGCCTGTTGGTTGCCATTCTACATGTATAATTTTTACAGATTTTTTTTACCAATGTATACGTAGTGTGTATAATGTCAGCGGACTCTCTGTCACTGTAACAACATTCCTGAGAAAAGCCGCCTATAGTGAGGAGAGTGTTATGGTAGTTTGAGTTCAGCGTTGGTTGGTTCTATTGCTTGGGACCTGTCACGATGGTACTGCCACATCACAGAGCACACAAGGAAGAAGAGGCTACTTACCTCATGCCTGAAATGAAAATGAAGATGGAGCACGAGGCCCCTTATGCCCCGCCAAGTGCATGCTTTCAGGGGTGTAACTGCGATCCATTAACCTCTACCTGCTAATGGCTCTACCCCTCCTAGCAGAACCAACGGTAGGATCATGACTTAATGTGTGCTGCATTTGGGGACATTCTAGAGCCAGACTATAGCAAGCAGGTATATTTTAATAAATAATTTAACATATATTGAACCAATTTATTTAAATATTTTGTGTGGTGCAATATGTATACATGTGTGTATATATATTAGATGCATACAATATATTTGACAATGTAGAACTCACAGTACATGTCAAGATATAATTTCCGTTCTTGCTTGGTCCTTTCCTTCCCCTCTTCCTCAGCACCCCCACCTCTCTACCTCTCTCTCTTCCTTTCCCTTTTTTCTTTCCCGAAAATCATTGCCTGGTACCTTTCACAGCTGAAACTGTGAAACCTAGACCTTAAATATAGTATGGTTGAAAGGTGAGGTGAGATTTTGTTTTACAGGAAGTAGTTTGCCCTTGTATATAGAAATCCTTGACCCAGTATACTTACAACAAAGGTATAGTTATTACTTGAAACATTAATGTCAGCATTTTTTTAACAGTTCTTTCTCCTTCACCACTGCCCTGACCAGAAAGGACAGTTAGTTTGCTTTCCTGTCCCCTCCTTTCTCCCTCTCACCCCCTTCTCCCTTTCTCTCCTTTTCTCTTCACCTCTTGTCTTTTCCATGTTATTCTCCTTTCCACTTCCTCCTCTCCAGATCTCTTCACTTTAACTTGTCTGGAAACGTTTGACTGGGCTTGCCTCTTCTCACACAGGAATTTTGGTCACCAGATCTAAAACTAATAAGTCTTATTCCCCCTCCCCTCTTTAATCTCCTTTTATCTGCTATAATGAGACTTAATTTTCCCCTTTTCTGGGACTCTCCCTGTTGAATTTAAATGTGGATTGCCCTCCCCCCTTTCCTGCACAGAGAATGCTTTGTTAACAGTCAGTCTTTGCTGTGATTACTCTTAGCTCTTTTAGTATTTTTATTTAGTGTTTCTAAGGGGGAAATAGTTTTTCACCATAAGGGGTCTTAGCAACAACCCATCCCCATGGAGTTCTTGGTCTTTAAGGCCTCTTTCTGCTGTAGCAGTCTCAGCCACCTCTGCAGCAGCTCTCCCTGGTCCACTGAGTCACCAAGGATGCCACAGCTACCTGAGCCTTCCGTGCCTGCAGCAGAGGCTCAGCTTGGGGGGAAAGGTGGGGCTCTTTCAGTGACTCAGTGAAGCTGCCATAAATGTTATAAGTGATTATTTCTCTGTCTCATTTCCAGCCCAGACTGAGTCTTGACTTTGCAAAATTCATTCAGTGAAATATATTTCCTGTGTCTGTTAGTCAGTCATTTACCGAAAAGGGCGAGGTGGTGAGAGAGAAAGCAAGAGTTTGTTAACAGTTCACGCTTACTTGGCCTTCACTGAGCATTACCAAAAAGCAAGCTTGGCTAACCAGCATTCCCACATGGATTCCTATGGCCTGAGCAGTCTCAAAACCCTGCCAAAAGCATACCTCAGGCCTTTGCGGAGATGTGGGGCGAGGAGGTGGAGGTGTGTCTGTGATGTACCTTAAACATTCCTTGTGGAGAAATACGTAGACGAAAGAACCGCAGGGGGAGAAGATAGGCTGCATTTTAAACCTGGTCCTGATCCATCCCAACCCTACAAAGTTTATCTACCCACCTTGTACCTTGTTATCATGTTCAAAATAAAGATACTGTAGTAAGATCTTAAATCCTCAACACTCTCTATTTCTAGTTATTTCAGTGTGGAAAAAAACAGATATGTTCATCTTGTCTCTATGACCAAGAAAAAAATGTTTACAAAACTAAAGCAATCAAATAAAAAATGAAAAAAAATAATTTTAATTACACAAGATCTAATTTTATTTTTTCAAATTATTATTAAAGTTTAAAAACTACAATGAGGTAGGTGCTTAAGTTTAAATATCAATTCCTATAAACTATAGAACTGCTGTGCAGCCATTGTCTGGAAGATGACAACTGTGGCAATAAATAAATAAATAAATATTAAATAAATAAAACCACCATCATGTTATGCTGTCCAAGAGAATGATGCTATCGAAAAAAAGCACTTTTCTCAATAATTTTTTCCAAGTTCAAAAAAAAAATTCTAAACACCTTCCCTAATTATCTTTGACACTTGGGGAACAATTTTGTTTTGTGGACTTCCTCCCCTTATTTTTCTGGCACTTACCCTGGAAGGGGATTCCTGCGCCTGTCTTGTTGAAGGCCCTTGGGAGGCACATTCCTGTTCTTTTGTACTTAGGAGGAGGAAGGCCTGTTTCTTAGAAGTGTCTGGCTGGGTTTACTTCATGGTGAAAATCTTGATGTGGCATGAGAGCACACTCATCTTGGGGGCATCCATGGCGTGTGTTATGGTTTTCTATTCCCAGTCAAAGATCAGTGTGCTTGATAATACTCACAGAAAGTTTGGTCAAGGAACAGAAGTAGCAAGGGGTATATTATGGGGAGTGATTCTGTGGGCCTCCTAGGAAATCAGAAGGTCACATGGGAGGGTAATGACAGCAGGTTGACTACCTTGCCCCCAAATGGTTGAGCCTGCTGCTCTCCAGCGGCATTCCCTCCCCACCCCAAAAGCCTCCAGCCTGCCTTACAAATGACAGACTCAGGCCCACCCAGATAATGCCTTATTAAAAGTTACTTGATTGGCCAGGCGGTGGTGCATGCCTTTGATCCCAGTGCTGGGGAGGCAGAGACAGGTGGATCTCTGTGAGTTCAAGGCCAGCCTGGTCTACAAGAGCTAGAAGAAACCCTGTCTCAAAAAACAAAAAACAAACAAACAAAAAAGTTACTTGATTGGATTTTAATCAAATCTAGGATATATCTCCAATTAATGTTTGGTCAAGGACAGTAAATGAAAATGCTTCCAACATGCAACATGCTGGGACCTGAGATGGAGAAGCATGGCTTGTCAAGGAGTACATGTGTGTTCTACCTTGCAAATTGCAGTGTTGGCTGTTGCCTCTCATGTATTCTAGTTAGTGTTTTTCTTATATTTTGTTTTCAGAGTATAACAAATGAACTGAAAGATTATCTTTTTTAAATTATTTACTTATTTATTATGTATACAATATTCTGTCTGTGTGTATGTCTGCAGG